>VYZT01020999.1:3830-18790 GCA_013400735.1 Pomatostomus ruficeps
CTAAGAGGTGCCCTCCCACTCTCTCACGCTCAAAAGGAGACCAAGCTATAATAATCCTCCCTGCCACACTTGAAATCACCTTTACTGGAGAACATAGGAAGAATGAGGTGCTTTATTATTCATATTCACTGAATCATAAAATGCCTAGAGGCCACAGAAGTAATGGCCCTTTGCACCGGTGCCAACTGTCCCTGTTTAAGAGACAAAGCATTGAAATGGCAGGGAGAAGTAGCAAATATTCATAATATATAATTAAAATGATTGAGCAGTGAATGGAAAAAGAAGCAGAAAAATCCACATCACTGAGATTGGAAAAATCTCATAATCTGCACATACATAACACCACTATCTCGAGCCCCTTTCCAGAAATCTTGATCTAAAGCAGGTCAGGTGTCTGCATTTCACCTACTTTTACATAAATATGAATAAATCTTGATAAGTTGGGCTCTGGCAATGTTTAAAAGGATCTTTACAAAGGTCCTGAAGTGCAAGACAGCAGTCAGGAGATCATAAGCATCACTACTAAATCCTGGCTGCAAATGGCATGTCCCGGTATTTAGGATTACAGAGGCAAAGACCCTTGTGATGTCTGACTAAGGACAGAAAACAATGAAAAGCCAGTAACATGAGAACTAGATTTTTCCCTCCAAAGCACTTAGCTGCATGAAAACAACTTGATCCCTCATTTAGCATTTACATGTAAAAGTAAAATAAAGTAGATAAGCTTTAGGATACCCTCTGATGGTCTCGTAATTTGTCAAGGAGCCTGGTGGCCAGGAACCTTCTGCTGCATTGTTCTTGTAAGTCACTTGAATAGTATCTTGTTATATTATTTACTGAACAGGACAAACTATTATTTTTGGTTTACATTACTTCAAAGTAAAAAAAAAAATTAGAAATCTCCACAAGCTTGCAAAGTAAGCCTCAGTTAAACCAACCTAACATTGAAAGACTCTTCAAAATTACTTTTGTAGAAACTGGTCCAAATGTAGACAAAGCTTTCTGAGTGCATTTTCCCTGTCAGTCCTGTCTCTGATCACTGCCATGATACATCAGTATTGTACCATTACAATCATGTCACATCCTTTTTTACCTCCTGCACACTGGCAACAAACTTCACATGAAGTCTTCAGGCATCAGAGAGACTGATCAATTAAGCACTGATACTATCTCATTACTATATATTTTCTTGTGATGTGCTCTGTGTAATTTCTTTAATAGCACTTGAATTAGTTTTCCATTTTCTATGTTGTACCGCAGTAACTGAGAAAATATACAAGAATAAAACAAAGAGATGGTTGTGCTTATTTTTCTTTAAATCCAGCTACAGTGCCTAGCTCCAGCAGCCTAAAACCTGTCAGGAAGGAAAGCAGTAATAAACCGTATCCATCAGCTATCTTTTACAGGAAAGAATAGATCACAATATGCTTCAAAGAAGTGACCTTTTTTACAAAACTAGGCCTAAACTCTGCTTTTATTAATAGCCTTGATATAAAGAAATGGCAGGATTCACGTTACAGGTGTTTTATAATTATCCAGTGACACTGAGCATGCAGCCCTGACAGTGAAGTCAGGGAAGCAGAAGTGATTTCATCAAGCAGAGCTCCAACCTTTAATTCTTTTTCTGCCCTTCCCACTGGCCAAAAGCCTTTACATAAATTTAGGCAGATATTTAATATACACATATACATGTCACTTTCCTAAGTTTAAAAAAGTATCAATTTGAAGTAAAGCTTGACAGATGCATTTATTTTATTCAAAGAGCTCTCACAATAGAAACATTTCAGTCACACACCAATCCACACAACTGTGACCTTGCACTGGTTGCAGCTTAGTCACTCGATGCTCACATCTACCAGTCAGACCTGAGACTTTCCTGTTGCATAGAACCCAGGTCCTCAAACACTTGAATGACAGATGTGATGGTGACTTCCGTGCTTTCATACAAGGAGGAGCAACAGATGCTTCTGCTGAGATTTGCTAGCAACATCAACCACAATGAGCACCAACCAACCTCTTGGAAGATGAAAGCTCATTACCATTCCTTCAACCCTTGGAGCAGTTCTGAATTCTACTCAAGAGGTTTCGTGGGAGTGAAAGGTGAAGTGCAATTTCTTTTCTTCTCAGAGCAGTTTGCAGATTTAAAAGAAGTTTTCATTAGCTGAGAGGGGCTTTTTCTCACCCTTGTACAGATGCAATTCTTCCTTTTTCTTTGTAAAACATGGCACATTCAAAGTTCAAAAGAAGCTGGACAATCAGGTTTCTGCTTTCATTTGTCAAGAGCAGTTTCAACAGACTCTTCAGTGCAGGGTGAGACCAGAAGAAAAAAAAGCTTCCCCATTCACCAACCCAAAATGGAATTGCAGGCCCCATGAGTGCAAGATGCCATATTTGCTCCCCTCACCACAGCTGTTCTCATACTCTGGTTGATCAGATCTTACAGGGCTGATGGTGCTCTCACTCTTATCTGTATTACACCAATGTGGCCATGTCAGCTGCAAAGCCATTACCCTGGAGTGTGACAGAAAAGGGTCTGGTCCCAAATGTATTCTATCTGACAACACCCATCTCTCAAGTCCTCAATGCCCTGGAATGTAAGTGGAGAACCAACCACTTTACCTCAAATCCACTGAATTAAAGAGAGCTGTCCCAACAGAGACATTGATGCTCCCTCTCTGATGGCATTTCAGAAGCACTTGAGAGAAATGAAAACAATGGTTTTACATGATAGCTGTGTGGAATCACATTTCAGAGTTACATAAGTCTCTAGCCATGCATTCCTTACTTCCCATAAGTGGAGCACAGTATCAAAGCAAAAGGTTTTGTAAGTTTATTTTTTGCATAGTAGCATCTTCATATTTAAAGTTTCAGATACTTTTCTAAGCAAAAGTCAAAAGTTAGAACAGGATTCTACAAAAGGCACAAAAATACGGTGTTTCTAAATCTAATCTTAATTCTATGTCTCATTTACGCAAAGCAATGTGAGAAACAAATGCCTTAGTCAATGAGACAGTACATTGATTTGTGTCTTCTTTGAGTGACATCCCTTGGGAATTTAAAGGGCAGCTCCTAAAAAATTGCTTTTAAATTCTTTTTCATCCCCTTAATTAGAATGAGTTGCCCTTGGTTTAGCACGTTTCTTTTTCCTCTCTTTTTGCAACAGATGTTGAACAATCAGTAAAATACAGGAGTATCTGCCACAAGACTGAATCTTTATGCAAAAGACCAACATGTTGCTCTGAATGATTCAACCCAAGAGAGCTTTTAGAATCTACACACACTTCAGTAAGAAATTTAAAAAAAAAAAAAGTTAAAATAATTCTGAAATGTGCAACGCTTATTTTGAACTCTGGAAATGTTGTAGAAACTGTTGAAAAAGCACTTCTCACTGATGTGTTTATCACAGGTCTCCCTCCAAAACACAGCACCAGTCACCCACTTTCAGAACAGAGGGACAGACACAGAGTTCATCTAAGTTCCTCCTCTTAGGGAATCCAATTACACCTGTGCCAGTAAGATTCAGTGGCAGTTTCAGAAATTCTAGTCCTTAGCTATATATTGGATGTACTTAAAGAAGCATTCTCCACAGATTATAACATACCAAATGCCTTATTCTATATAGAAATTTATATTCTACTTTTTTATCCTAATATCAGAAAGAAGGGACCTTTTTATTGCCCACATAAACACATAATCCTTTTATGAATTTTCCTAACCTTTTGGCCTCAGTACTTTCTTAAATAAGTTCCAAAAAACTGTACATTGCATAAAAATTGTATTTCCTCTTACTTCCAAATTGACTGTATTAGCTCTCTATGTTCTTGAACTATGAAATAAAGCAGGAGCTGACAATTTTTTTGCAGTTCTGTGCCACCTTGTTTACATCATAGGAAATAAAAGCACAATTTTGTGTCGCTGTGTCAGTTTGTCTTCCCCTTTCTCTATCCCATCTCTACATCAATTTTCTCACTGTTAAAACACTTCCTCTCAGTTTTGGGGGTTTTTTTCCAATTGATGCATGCAATCAGCACAGCTGTTATTTAAGAAATGAAACTAGTCTCACATGTGGACAAAATCCTTAAGCTACAAGCAGGGAAGGAAACCAAGACTCCAAATCCTCACTAAATGCGATCTTCTGGCATTTGCTAATTTACAGGATTAACTCACTCCTATAATAGTCCAGATTTCTTCCTCACATCACAGTTGAGTCACGGGGTTTTCATATTCACAGGATAAGCCTATTTAGCTCTTTTCAGTCCATGGGATACCCTTTACCTCTTTCTTCCCTTGGTCACCCCAGTATCATGAAGGGGAAAAGTAATGATTCTAAGGTCATTAAGCCATGCATAAAAATGTCATAAGAGATCAAATCATGCCAGAGTAATGCAAAAAATAAACCTCTCCTACAGTTCACCTAGACTCCAGTTTTCCCTCTTGATGATATTAGAAAAGCAGTATACAACTGGGCTGTTGGTTGAAGGGATAGACAGAAGGAATGAAATGCTATTTGCCAACTCCTGGAATATACAAATTGGATGATCAAACAATCATGGCAAAATGTCAGCTGATGACATACGCTGACTTTAGTAGGGTCATATCTAATTATTAGTGACTTGGTTTTAAAAGGCTTTTAGTCAGAGGAAAGCTACTTCAGAGATAACAACTAATGCATGGGGGAAGAGGGCAACAGAGATAATCAAGCAAGGATGTAATTTCAGTGCCAATGAATTTGTTTGACAATCTGTTTCTTGGCCCCGTCAAACAACCTTTGTAAATGAAATTCCTGCACTTTCAGTGTATAGGCTGACTATGGAGTCACTTTGTTAAGACTCCAGGTCACAGAAAAAAACCCAAAAACCAGTGCAAGAATTTGCACACATTTGCTCAGCACTATCATTCATGAGCTCACAGTAATAGGAGCAAAAGGTTTTTACTTCATTCGGGGAGCCACCATACTTAAATGTGGATCTCATACATACGGTGACTGAACTGCTTTTGAAACATAAGCCATCAAAAAAATTCTGGACCAAAGCCTAACTGTACAAAGGCAAAATACCCCCAGCATTTGGTACCTCAGGGAATTGTGTGTGATTCCGTAAGAACACAATACTAGAAAGGTCAGCATACAAATCTCTTTTTTTGTTGCTAAGGGGCTTTGGTAAAATAGGTCTGGCTCTAGGAAGCATGGAATAATTACATAAGACACCTGTTAGTCTGCAGATGGAGCAAGTAACTTCTGTACCTTGCATTTCATGCTTTAGAAGGTACTTAAATTACCCAGGCACCAATGTAGCAATTATTAACATTTTATCTTTATCCTCCTGCACACTAAGAAGCAACAGAAGCAGCAGCAAACCGAAGAAAAACAAATTATACAGAAAAGACTTGGAAAAAAGCTTGGAAGCAAAATCCTGGATGGCAATACCTCCCACATAGGCATTGGCTCTCCATCTTGCACCCAACCTTAATCATCAGTTGCTTTTTAAAAGCCTGGGCCTGAGTGAACCGATGTGTTATAAGACAGCCATGACCTAAGTAAACTCCAAACAAATCATTTATCTCAGCAAAGCTCCAGAACAAGCTGGTACATTCTCAGAGAACTGTTCTTCTAAACACACGTTATACATGAAGAGGAAACATAAAGCACATACTGTAGGCTTTCATCAACTGTACACAAACAAAGCCTTTTATAATTCTGAATAGGCTTGAGATCATTACGCCTGGGGCCAAGAGGCTCTCAGTAGTTTAAGATCTCATTTTTCAAACTTTTGGTCAAAAGAATCTTTTTAAGTGCAGGGGGAAAAGGAACACTTTTTCCATGAATATGTTCTGTTCACAATGCCCCTACTCAAATCCTTACATGCACTGTCTTGTTGCTTACCAAAATCAAGCTTCACAGCCTCAAGGTCAGGAGCAGGAGGTGCTCACCCACATCAGCCTCCACATTTTCTGTTACCCATCATTCCCTTTTATGGCCTAAATTGTTCCTGAAACTGTTGACCTTCTCCAGTTCCTGGGCTCATTCTGACCTTCCTGACACTCAAATCTACCAAACACACTGTGAAATTTCCTTTTCTTTGCCTTCTGAAATTAACTACTCCAAGACATGAAAGGTTCTCGTGCAGATCTAGGAGGGTAACTAGAAGACCAAGGAAATGCCTACTGTTTTATGTTTTGGAGCTCACGCCCAACACGAGAACTGAGCAGGTAATTTAATATTTTAGTAAAAACTAAAGTGCACAGAAAAAGTGCAACCAGCTTAATCTAGCCATTATTATCAACTCCTTTCCTTCTGAAAGCAAATCCTGAATCAGTCTGAACTCCTAAGGACTCAAATCTTATTCTTTAATGTGGTGCTTTTGTTTTAGCTACCTTGTCAGCTTGAGATAATAAAGTAATAAAAGTGTTATGCATTGAATTTAATATTGCATTCTCTATAAAAAACACAAAAAGCTATCATTTCATCAAGAAATTTGGACTTTTCACTCCTATATTAGTACCCCAGGCCTAAAGGGTTTTTTTTCTTTAGAAGTGTTCAATTATAATTGGTAACTAACAGAAGTATACTTAACACTGTGGTATCCTGTAATTCACACCAGCAGCTGCACAAATAATTACAGCCCTTCTCAGGTAAAACCTCAACAATTTAAATGAGTCTTCTCTGAGTAGGGAATGACTGAAGTCCCTCTGAACGATAGGGAGATCCACAGAAGTCTTTACAAGTGTTAAAACAGTCTGTGTCACGGCATATACAAATGCTACCTGCCAACAAGCATGGAAAGAGCACTATTTTCAGACTGAATCAAACCCTGCTGAATTCTGGCTAGTATTTTTCTACACGTATTCGGTTTCACCCTGACGATTTCAGCATTCCCGTTTCCATAGAAGGATTGTAATGGGCCATGCTTTTTGTTTAAGATCAACCAATTCCATTTCCCTGCCTCTGATTCCCTGTTTTCTAAAAGGACCACTTACCACCAAAATTTGATTCAGCCCCTTTTGAGTCAGGCCTAGGGGACATCAGAGATCTTTACAACCAGATTTTTGTTTCTGTTGCAAGGAGTGCCTAAATATGGAATCACATAAAACAGGGACAGTGGGGACTGATGGGGTTATCTGCACCACCTCCTAATCTCCAGGTAGGGTCAGTTTCACCTAAAATTCTTAGCAGTGATTCCTCTGATGTTCTCAGGAGATTCTGTCGCTGTTGAACCGCTAGCCGAGTGAAGAAATCGAGACAGTCGAGTGGCATAAATCTGACTTTATTATTTAATTATAAAACTTATATAGACTTTTCAAAGGTCGTCCGGATTGGGTCAATCCAAAACCTCCCCCTAGGCCGACTGGCCAGGCTAGAACTGCCCATGTTTTCCAGAGACCGTTTCAATAACATCTAAACCTTATCTTTATTTATAAAACATAGGAAGAAGAAGAGAAAAATTCCCATGGGAAAGAATCTGTGTTACCACAAATTTCCACTGACTAGTTCCAATAATGCATCCACAAAATCACTAGAAACATTTTTCATCTGACATGTATTGCCAGTTAAAGATGGTATCACTTCCATTTTTTCAGATTTTAAACATATAATTCATTACGAAACCTGGTAATGTATAAATTCCCATTTGTTTTACTTACTCCTGATAGCAAGTGCTCTTTCTGCAGAATTAACTGAATAGTGGCATGTCATTTAAGACTTGTCCTAAACTACTGCAGCAGTTGAGCCTTACAGTATCACAACACTCCCTTTATATATATATATATATAATTAATAATATTTGTTTATTTTTATTGTTTTTCTACTGGAACTGAAACAAAAGTACCAATTAAGTGCCCATAACAAGGTTCTAATTTTAGGCAGTCTGGATGGGAAGATGCTCTGAAAGGAGTAACATCCTACAACTGTAGGAATACTTTTTGGTGCTTAAAATTGCAGTGAGCCAGTTCTGAGCCACAGAATGTCTCTTCCAAACTAATGTTTTCTGGTTTTTTGATGATACTTTAAGGAAGACATCACAGTCAGTTTTCAAGGTACTCAACCACTTCTTTCAAGTTATCTAGACTGTCTAACAAAAGCTGATTTACAGTGGGAAGTGTCTACCATAGGTGCCATTAAGTCTAGAGTCGTGAGACTGACTTCTCCCTGGACATCTGTTTAACAAGATTAAGATGTGGAAAAGTACTGCTCTTCTTTCTGTGAAGATTTTTATCCCAAGAAATTATTTTCTACTCCTCTTACCTAATGCACAATGAGGTTTTTCCAATTGCTATTCTTAAGGGAAAGCAATAAAACTTAATATATAGACATTCACAAGTAAGTAGGCTAGCATCACTTTTTTTTAATTCACCTCCAAATCAAGAAGGGTTCCAATTAAGATGAGATAACAGATTCGCCTTCCTCGTGTACTTCCCCGGTAGAGTTTTACAACTGTAAGTGCATAACAAAAATGTATTTATGCAGGACGGAGATCTAAATCATTCTGAAAATGTATAGCAAGTAAGATTGGTTTCTGCACACAAAAGCAGAAAAAAAAGCAAAGCTTGCATCTTACCAATATCTGAAATTACAAATTAATTACTTTACAAACCTTTTCTTCTTACTTGACTAATGCCCACTCTGATACAGATACTATGTAAACAAACACTAAAACCCTTTTAGTGTGCTTAAAGACAAAAGCTATCATTATTATTCCTTGGCTGGAGAATCAAATGGGACAACTTGAGTATAGTGAGAACTTTAACATTTGAGAGTACAACCTTAAAGAAAAAAAGATCAAACATACAATCAACATATTCTAACACAGATCAGCATTGCTAGGGTTGGCTTGTTTGGGGTTGGATTTTTGGGGGTTGGTTTGGTTTTTTTTTTTTGGGTCACTTTTTGTTTGTTTTGCTTATGGTTGGGGCTTTTGGTTGGGTTTTGTGTTGGCTTTGGGGTTTTTTTGGCTCAGGGGTGTTTTGAGAGCAGACAGTCTTTTCTGTTTCAAGGTTATTGAAAGTCAAGGGTAGGGGAGAGTCCTGAATTTAACTGGAGCCTAACTACAGAATTGGTCTGGACAATTCTGAATACTAGATTCTTCTTAGTGAATATTTTTAAGACAATTAATCATCAAGGAAATGCAAACATTATAAAAAAGTAAACAAAACCCACATTTTCACAGAAGATGAACCTAAAAGATTGTGAATGCAATAAAATGGAACTAATTTTCCTAATACAAATAACAGTTATTCAGATTTGTTAAGGTGCATTCTTTGTTCAGGTTTTTTTTCTTAGCTGAAACTAGAACAGATATTTTTTCTTAGATCAAAACTGATCACATACTGACCTACTCAAATATGCTTCAGGTTCAGTAGTGCATAAATCCACAAAAGCATAAAGTCACATATTTTCTAGATAAAATAACTGTACCTTATTTCTGGTTTTACCTAGTTTCATGTGGTGCATGGCAATATCTTAATGCTTACAAATAACATAGCTTTTTTTCTGGGTGTAATATCAGTTAGTCATATAAGTCATAAAAGTTAAATATTAATTTTGGGATCTATCTTGCAATATGTTCAAAATTTAGTAGAAAGACCAACTTCCAAAGTTATTTACATGCCTAAGGAAGCCAACAGGGACATTCGTGAGAACATGTGAAGAACAGGCTTAAGTCACAATCTGCAAGTGCTTGGGTACTCTGAAAATCCCACCAGCTGCAGTTAAGTGTGTCAGAAAGCCCATCTCCTGTTGCACAAAAGCTTCTTCTGTGCTCTCTGGTGTGGATGGCTTTTACAGGTACTTACGGGTGTGGCATACTGGAAAACAGCAGGCCAAAGAGGAGGAAAAGAACATGCTGAGAAGTACATGAAAATGTCCCAGAACTGCTAGGATCTGGAGATTACTGGACCCATTGAATCCACTGGCATCAAGAATGCAGGCAACTTGTAGGATGTAGAATGTAGGCAACAAGAACATGTCAAGGAAGTTGGTGCCTGCTATGTGTACTCGAATGACCATACACACATAGGATGGAAAGAAAGATCATCTGGATAATTCCAGAATACCAGCTCAGAAATCACTGCACTAGTGCCGCTTTCCACTTGGGAGTAAACAAGCATGGCTGGCTCCCCACTGTTGCTCCAACTGAGTATTCTGAGCAAAAGTGACTGAGGACTATGTGAGTAAATAATTGCAAATTCTGTATGATTAGTTATCTGCCATTAAAAACAGCAGTTTGGATCTGCTATTAATAACAGCTGAATTAATAGAAGGTGTTCTCATTAATACTGCCTTTGATCTGTGTCTCCCCTAGTTCAATCCCCTATCAGGGAAACAGTGATTTATAGCACTCCTTGTTCTAGTGCTCACTTACACAAGTGGCTCAACTTCTACCCCACAGAAGCAAACAGTGTTAGTCTGCTCATGAAGCTTCAATGGGAAGGAAACATGTTATAATAAGTAATAAATAAATTCTGTTATTTGAAAATACTTACTTGGTAGGGGTAGAGAGTGACTCCATTCGTTCTTGACAAAGACCAGGTGCCATCAAGGTACTGGTGGGCCTGGATAGCCACAGAGTTGAGAACATTCCCATTGCTGGGGCTGGTGGCCATTTGAAAGCTGACCTTGGCTTGATGTCCGGGAGAGCCATTTTTTTTCTCCATCCCATTTCCAATTCCTAGACTGTTGGGTTTTCCACCATGCTTGTTGGCAACGAAGCCTGTATAATTAGATGGAGCATAAGGAGCAGGCAGGTATGCCCAGTCCCTGGGCTGCAGGCTGCCCATGTGCCGGGGACTCACCAATGTGGGGACATTGGAGAGAGGAGGGGGAGAGCCTGGTGAGGCATCGTAATGTTCTGAGTTGGCAGCTTGCTCCAAGGTCAACACCATCTGAATGGCCTCTTGCTTCAGCTGGTTCAGGTGTGTGGCGCAAACATCACATCTGTTGTCCTTCTCATTCCATGCCTTACGAATGGTGTTGGGAACTTGGAGCTTCTCATGAATCACCAAAGAGAAACCTGGGTCCTAAAAATCAAAAAGAGAAGGGTAAGGGGGGGACAGGAGAGAAATGTTTAACCATGGTCACCACAGTGAAACATTATTACTGCATTTCAAAAGCAAATTTATGAGATAAGCTTAGAATGCAAACAAAGGCCATTAGCTATAGTCAACATGTGCCAGCAGCAGAACTGAACAAAACTGAGAAACTAGATTGTGTTGGAAAGGAAAAATTATTTTACTGATAAGTGGCAAATATTATAATTCCACTGCAAGCTTCAATGCATGGCAGAGAAAAGGAATTAACCTGCTTCACACCACTGCACCTAATTTCTGGCTTGAATGAAATCTACTCTTAGTTACACAGGTGATATTAAGAGCAATTCCACTACAACCAGTGGACCTGTAGCAAGGTTCACAAATCCATCTACTCATCAAGACCAGCTTTTGGTATTTAGAAAACCCAGGAAATACTCTGCAACAAAAATTTAACACTTCAAAGACAGCAGTAAAAAAAAAATTAAAAATGTACCACCACTCTCTCAAAAATCCTTTTCAGAATTCAAAACAGATGCATAGTTGATCAAGTCATTTACCAAGAACAGACTTTTCAGCCAAAAAAGAAAAAAACAAATTAAAACAAACCACCTTTTTGTTAATGATCTGTTCTACCACTATTTTGGGTATCTGCTGACAACATAAAACAAAGTAACAATTTTCTTTAAAAAATACATGTATAGAGTTAATAATCGGTAAAGAAATATTTTCTTCTCTAAAAGCATAGTTTTGGTGCAAAACCACATAATCAGGTTTAAAAATCAGGTTTAAAGCCTCTTGTCTCATAGCCTTCCCTCATGGGTAGATATTTGAACATCAGTGGTGCTCCCCACCGGGCAACATGCACCCTGATCTCATTACCATCATTGAATGCTGGCCCAAATTGCCAAATGCAAATTGTGAAGCCAAACAGCAACCTTAAAGCAGGCTTGTCACCAGACTTGCCTGGTTCTTACAGTATCACACAGTTTTCGAAACTCACAGCAATGACATGTGCATTGCACAGGGCAAAATGTGACAGTTATTTGATGGAAATATTTCTTGGAATTTTCACACCACATTTCTGTGGTTTTACATATCAGGCAGGACGGACTTCACCTGCCCCTCCCTAATTTTTGGAGACTTACTGGTGGATTCTCTTATGAGTGATCAAAAAGATTACAATCAATAGTACCAGAATCTTTTTTCTCTTCATCTTTGTGGCTTTAATAGCTTTAGCAGCAAACTGAAATCAGAGAGTGCTTGTGTGTGTGAGGGAAAAAAAAAAAATCCCACAAATAGACAGCACTCTTGTCAAGTAATTAAGTAATTTGATGAACCCCATGCATCGAGGTAGACAAATTTCATGTCTTGATAGTTTGGCTGTGCTGGGAAAGTGGGTAGGAGGTATAATATAGGGAGGGAGAGAATTCTTTGGTAGAGGGTCATATTCATTATGATCTGTCTTTATTATAGACTCAAGCATTTTATTTTCACTGTTTAACTACCGTGAACAGCTCCTCAGCATGCAGTGATTAATTGATTCATAAATCACGGTGCCTCTTTATGCACAGCAGCAGAAGAGCAGTTCCAGCCACAGAAGCCCAGGAGAGTCATATAAGCTGATGGGAAACAACAGGAGGCTGAGGCTGATCAAGCCTCAAGCTGGTCATTTCTATTCTATGCACAAAGGGGGTCAGAGCATCAAAGTGTGTCAGGACGGCGGGAACTGGATTCAGCACCAACCCTTCCCCCTTAACCTTCAGGAAAGGGACTGGTGGAAATCAGGGGGAAAAAACACGATGCAAAATATGTCAAATCACATTTTCCATCCCAGACCATAACTAGGTCAACAGATCACATCAGATATAGGCATCCACTCCATGATGCCAAGTGTGCCAGGAAATGATTCTCTATTTTCCCCATAACAAGCTAGACAAAGCTACCTATGTAGCTGAAGTGAGCTACGAGTCTTCTTTCCAGGCTGCTCCACGTCAGTGCAGGAAAAATCCTTGCCAGCTCTTCCTTCAGCTAGCAAGTGCCACAGAGGCGGTTGCTGTTCTTTGAAAGTTAACTTCCCTCAGGCAACTGGGCTTGGACCCAGGTAATTATATACAACATTCAGATCCAGCAGCAGTTCAATATGGAAATTCCTGGATACTACGATAAATACTCCAAGGAAATAAAGCCTTCTCTAATGTAAGCAAATGTCAGCATGATATAAATATTCAAGTAGCACACCAACTTTAAAGCGTGCTGGACAGCAGTGAATTCAGCTTCATCTCAGTGTTAAAACAAACATCAGATCATTCTCTGATACAAGAATAAATAGAGAGAGAGCGGGAAGGAGAGAAGAAGGCAGACTGTTCCTCCTCAGGAACAGAAGGAAGAAACAGGCACAACCTGAATTGATTATTCCCAAGATGGTCCTACTAATCTATCAGAATCTAATAGATGTATAGCTCAATACTAGATCCAAGTCCAGGATATGAAACAGAAAAGTCTATGGGACAGCAAATAAATTTGGATAAACTCAGCTTGCAGGACATTAGTCACGTTTTGTTCTCAAAACAAAACTGATAGAGCCTAGAGAGTTTACTTTCTTATTCTGCACAAGGCAGCTTTACTGTAATTTCGCAGAAGTAGCTGACAGCCTTACAACATATTTAGCAGGGAAGAGGCCAAAGCTGAATAATCCCCATATCCTTGCTCGAAGAGCAGCTACACTGCACTTCCTGTTTCAGTATTTCATCAGCAAGCACTCGTCTGCTGTTTCAGTATTTCATCAGCAAGCACTTGCCTGCACACATTTCACCAGGAATGCTTATTAGTTCAATAACCAGTATCTTCTCCCATACAAAAGTGACGGGCAAGCCTCGCTGGATAAGCACTTTGAGCCAGCTGCACTGAGCTGCCGGAGCTGAAAAAAGTTATAGTCTCTACTGAAACATGTGAGGTCTAAGAAACTCCACACTCCCTGGCACAGGAGCAGATTTGCTTGTGAAAGCTGAGGTTGACACTGGAAATACCATTTATATTTTGGCATTCATTTTCAGTCATGATGAAACAAAGCACAGTGACACTGAAAACTGAAACATAACTTTAAAATCACAAAAGAGTTTGCTCTGAGTTCAGGGCAAAGGTTCATGATGGTTTCTCACTGCAATGCTTCACCCAACTTTAGTATAAACAGCATTTCTGTAAACTCTTATTCCTATAATAAACAAATGAAGGCATGTGAGAGGTCTGAAAGCTTCAGGAGATCAACCACAACACAGACCATTGCATAAATGCTCAAGGCAAGCAGCAAACTAAATGGAGTGCACACTGAGCTATACTGCAAGAAGCCTTTTCATGTTGCCTTGAGTTTTCAAGGTCAAGTAAACACCAAGATAGTAACTAATCCCTCATCCTTGTTCCTGAACTAAAAACCCACAGGGGAAAGACAGACAATGGAAGGAAATTTTGTGTTTTGGAGACCTATCATAGGTACATTGAGGAATTCTTGTTTTACCCAGTGAAAACACACACAGACAAAAGGCACTAGTTAAGAAACACTGAAGTACACAGACAGCTGTACCAGGGTAAATGCAGTCCTGACTTGTCAGGGTTTGAGATACTTTTTTGTTTAGCTCTCTGTGTTGGAATTTTTTCCCCATTTTAGCTACTGGGGGGTATGATGGCGAGTGATTAGTTGCTTAAGAACCTTGATAGTAGATCATTAAGAAAGGACAAAGAGGTAGCTCTGAGAAGAGTGCAGCTGGCTAGCCTTATCTGGACTCCCTAATAGCTGAGACGGTTTCCCCTCAGAGTGGAGCAGGGATACGGGGACTGAGACGAGATAAAAGAGCCAAGCACAGCTGAAGGGCACTCTTCTTCGCTGCTGGACTCCCAGAGACAAAAGCTACCAGAGCTGTAAGGAGAATCTGCCATCACTGCAG
>VYZT01021014.1:0-11431 GCA_013400735.1 Pomatostomus ruficeps
CCAACCCCTTAACATTCTATGAATCTATGTATAATTTTGATTTTGTCAGGAATTGCTTTAAAAGTTTTTCAGTTCTGTCTTCTAAATCACTACTCATCCATCATCTACAAGCTGAGGAACACCAACCATGCACATGAGCATGGGCAACATATTGGCCAAGCCTGAACTGAATTTGTCATGGAGCATTTATGTGGCATCTGCCACTTGGACGGACTCAAAAGATAATAATAAAAAAAAAAAAAAAGCCAAGCACAATGACCACTGCCTCCTTATGGATTATTGTTAACAAAATAAATTGAAACATGAACAACTGGAGAATTGGACACAACAGGGTGGGGACCAGGTGGCAGATACCTGATACTGATGCTAAGGAGAAACATATGAGGGCACCTCCATGATTGCTGCTCCAAAAACAGCATCTAAACTTGTAGTGTTAGACCTCACCCCATTTCTAGTATGCACACTCAGGTCATGAAACCCAGGAGCCAGAATCTCAATATACACATTCAGCTTTCTCTTTGTGGCAAAATCCTTGTGCACACAGAGGTATATCTGAGGACAGAGAAGGCAGGAGATCTGTTGAGCAGAAGCGAAAGGAGTCAGGTACCAGCACAGCCCCTGCATCTGCAAAGAGCCCATCCAGATGCAGCCAAGATCCTTGTCTGCAACCCCAGACTTATGGACCCTAAATTCTCTCCCAGGTTAGGAAATGTGAGGCTACTTGCAGAAGAAAAGTTTTTAAGTGTTGATCTTCTTTTCTTCTAAATACATACAAAATTTGCAGCATTAACTATCTCACAGGTTGAGAACAAACTTCACTCAGACAAAGGTCTTAAAATTATCCAAACACACACAAGCTCCCTATTGCTAACATACATCAAGCTCAGAACAAAGGTTTATTTAAAAATACACTTTATTTAAAAGACATTCAAACTTCATTTTGATAAAAATATAGCTGTACATAAAACCTAAATTTCTCACTAATGGTTAATAAAACCATAGTGAGATTCAGCAATCATGGAAATTAAATTTTGGCACATTTAATCACAGAATATAGAATAGAACAGAAAAACTGGAGGAAACTTTTAAGCAACACAGCTCCATAAATGTAACAATCTTACACAGTGACATCATCACATCAAGGTATCACTGTTCAAATAAAGTATTTAACATAGAAAGTGCTTCCACTGTACAGCAGAGTAAGTAGTAGAACTTACAGGAATGTTCATAGCTTTTGAATTATCTTTTACCAAGCTTTCCCCCAAGAGGTTCCTGAACAATAAATGAACCCTCCTGATTTCATTTTACCTTCCCAGGTTTAGAAATTAACCTTTCTTAATAAGTTGATTCAGGCAGAGTGTTTATAAAGAATTTAATTATACATAAACACATGTGTTCGTATCTCAGGATGACTACTTACGTAATAGTTCTACGCAGACCACAGGACACAAAATATTCCTCAGAGTAGCTCACATCAAGTCATCCATAGAACCTGGGTACTGAACTTCACTTTGGGAAAAATTCAGGTGCTGGCATGTTCCCTTCAAAGTTCAGAATAAAAGGGAGTATTCAGGACAGTAAGCATTATAATCAGGAATGGGACAGGGAAAGAATAGGAAAAAATAAAGAAAGTCAAAAAGTGGTTTGTAATGGTAAGGCGTGCCACACAGCAAAACCTGAAAGTACTTGTATTTTAATAGAATAGAGTGCAAAAATTAACCCAGTGGATAAAAAGGTATTTCTACACTGTATTATTGGTACATCACCAGGACCAGGCTATCAAAACCATCCTGCTTTTATCGAAGAGACAATGAAAAAACCATTAAGAGGAAAAACACTCTTGCACTATTAGTTAAAGTATCATAAAGAAGACAAGGAAAAGGAGGTCAACTAAAAACTGGTAAAACAAAGGGAATAGTCCTGAAAATAGTAGCAGGCTTTTTATAATGAAGGCCAAAGCAACACCTGCATTTAGAGTGTCACAGAAGAAAAAAACATTAAAAATCAAATTGGCACTTTTGGCACGTATGAAAAGGTGACAAAGAATTGATTCTCCTTAAGAAAAGGCACATGACTGATGAAGGCCAGTAAATTAGTAAATTGTTTTTGCTTTCAATGTCATATTAACTTATTCCAGGTTTCACTTTTACTCCATAATGATCTGGCAAGCCTAGCAAAGGTTTCATCATCATCATCTTCTTACTAAGTCACATGTATGACTGGCTGTGGATCACATCCACTGGACCACCAGTTGAAAGCTACACATAATTTAAGCAGATTACCTTTGCCACCAGCAGCAGTGGATAGAAAGGGACAATCATTGCAAAAGAACCTGAATTCCATGAGAGACAATCATGAGGCAGCACTTGAAGAGGAAAGAGCAGCACAATCAACCTGCATTTGTGAGTGAAGGAAACAAAGCAATTCAGCCAAAGAGGCCAGAACAGAGCGTTTATGACAATGCAATAGGCTACTAAACTGAACTTAGAACAAGTGCCTATAGATAAGGACAAACATGGAAATATATTGTATCTCAAAATGAGGGAAACCTGCTTCAACAGAATTAGAAGAGCTATGCTAAGAACTGAAGGGAAATAGGCCAATACAAAATACACACTGATTGGAATGAAGTCTCCCACAGAAGTAGAGAGGGGACACACAGCACAGGAGGAAAATATTTTGTTACTCAAAGGAAGGCAAAGATGCTAGTCAGAAACCTTAGTTGAATACCCTGAAAAGTCCCAACACAAAAAAAAAAAAGTGAGGTTTATCTCATAAATAACATAGCTCTGTTGGCTTTGCTTGCTTAAGTAATAAAGCAAATTTAAAATCTGTTCATTTTCCAGATATGAAGATTTCTATAATCCCTGGTATTTTCCCATTTGTTCACAGGCAGCAGTTACAGTACATTCAACCAGACAAGAGGAAAAAAAAGTTTAAGAATGTTATTTCTTTGTATTTTCAGGTTACATTTTCAAAAGTTTAAAAAAAATACATAACCACGGTTCTGACATTGGAAGAATAAAAACTGTCCATCTTGACAAATGCCCCAACATCACACATATTAGTTTTCTTTAATCCCAGAGTAAAGACTGCCATTCCAGCTTTCAACCATTTAATAAAATGTATATGTGTATATATATATATACACACACATACAGATATATATACATAAATTACCTGATTTAAGATACAAATGCATAATTATGAAAGGGTGTTCATTTTACAGGATATCTGGGAAGAAAGCTCTTCCATTGACTTTGTTGTTATTTTGGGAGCTTTCTATTCCAGTTCTCAAAAACATGATAAATATATTTTTTATTTACATCTAAACATCATCATAGACAAAAATAGAGAGAGAAAAAAAAAAAGAACAGAAGAAAGGGCTGTCTTACTTCATGGCACATGCTTTTAAAAGACAGAACAATTCTTACAGTGTTTCCTGATTTACATTAAGTCGTGAAATAACTGCCAAGCAAGATCCTGCTGCTGCCAATGGAATCAAAGAGGCTGGAGGATCAAGCTCTTGATTATCTTAACAAATAGGTTAATTTATATAACACAAACTTACAATGAAATGATATAAAATAACTGAATTCACCCAAAAATCTATTTCAAAGGGGTAATTACAATTCTAGAAATGTTCTGTTTAGACCAGAATCACTGCTTCAGTAAATACCACATTCCAAGCAGTAAAATATCCCACTGTGTGTTTTAATATTAATTGAAATATTTCAATCATCTTTATTAATAAGTAGTTGGCCGTTTTTAAAACCATCCTTACAAGGAAGTCCTGGTATTTTCCCAGCCCAGGCTGGAAATCAATTTGCCCTTTCTGTTAAGGTGTCACTGAGGTAAAGATAAAGGTCTATTTTACAAAGGTCCTTGTGAATAAAGGGATAAAATAGGCCACACAGACTATTGAAGGACTTCTTTTCCCAGCAAAATATATTTGGAATCTTCTGGATCTGTTCTGCATAGACAGGGAGACCAAGCACTAGACCCAGTGTGGATTGAGTAGTGGGTTTCCTCTCCCAGGAACCTGTGGAACATATCTGAATGAAATCCATCACTGGTGACAGGGCCCATCACCTTTTTTTTCTTTACAGCACCCTTGCATACCTTCAGAAAGAGCAAACAGCAAAAAGATAGTGAACTGCTTCACTAAATACACTTTGAGATACACCTTTGGGCAGGGGGAGTAGGGCCAGAGCAGAGGGTAGGGTTCAGACCTTTAAAACTGGCCAAGAAGAAATAACTGAGACTAAACCAGGAAAAATTTCCTGGTTTAATTTTTTTAAAGCTCCCTCTAAGTGATAATACTGCATACAAGACTTTAAAGGTGCTTCCTTAATTAATAAAATATTAAATTACGCCTTAATAATAGAATTGCAGAATTTCAACTGTTCATAATAAACACATTAGCTTATTTATTCAGCATTAATAATGACAGACTCAGTGTTAATGCAATCATCCTGCACAATGATGAAATAAGATGGCTGCTCTTGGAACTTGTGTTGTCAGGAGAAGGATAAAAAGAATTTTAAAAGACTGAGTTGTACAATCACAACAGTAAACAAGATAAAATTTAATTGGATGACTGCCTGCATTTCCATTTGCTAGGACCAGTACAGACTATGTTAGTAGGTACTTATTTGTTTTCACGACAAGCAGTCTATTCCTTAGCACACTCATCTGTGATTAGGCTGGGACTCCAGTATTATTTGTAGAGAAGCAAGACCAGCTTCTACTCTATCCCTAAATACAGGAGTCAATCAAGAAAACAAAACAAGTCAAAATTCCTGAGTGCTTCCCCTTCTTAATTTCATTCACAAACCCCACTGGCCAGAAATGTTACTGTTAAAAATGAACTTTCCATGCAAAAATGGGGTTTAAGGATCAGTAAAGCACCTCTACTGAAGTCCTTTAATAAATATACAGTACTTCAGCCCAGTAAAATCATTAACTGGATACAGGGCTTTCAAGAAACAGCTCACTTCAGCAGGAAAGGCCAGAGTTTTTTTTCCAGTGCCACTGCACATGAACTACAACATCAGTGCATACAGAGCTTGATTCACCCCATTCACTCTAACAGTAGGAATTCACCCTTAGTTTGGTCAGGAACTGGATAAGGCTGTATCACAAAAATCTTAGATGAATGCAACAGCCTTGGTGGAAATCTCAATCCTTATTTCAGGTACAAGGAGGGGTTAGGTTTATCTTGGTTTACAGCTAAAGCACAGAAATCTTTTTGCCATACCAACTTCAGCTACAACCACCAATGACCCCCTTCCCAGCCAGGATATGTTCGCTCCATGAAAACATGACAGAGCAGAGGGAATTGCCTAAAATCGTGTACCACCCAACTGGGATTTGTCATCAGACCCATCACAATTTTTCATGCTCTCCTCTGCTGCTGGGCCCTCGATAGGGATTTCAATGTCACTTTTCCTTGAACTATTGTCTTTTTGCCCTGCAGAAAGGCAGCTTTCACTTTTCTCCATGTAGCCATTCGTTCTGGCCCGGGGGGGCTCCCTCTGGCTGCAGCACAGCTGAGAGTCACAAGCTTTTGAGATGCAGGGTGAGCTGCATTGTAGCTGTGAGGTCTTGTGGTCAACATACTCAGGCTGGATGGTCACAGAATGGACTCCTGCCTCGTGGAAAATCTTCCGTATTTTGTAAGCAGCATCTTGGTAATCAGAAGGTGTTTGGCACTTGATGTGAAGAGTGGCAATATTCTTCCCACTTGCAAGCTCCCAAAGGTGCACCTCATGGAGGCTGCTAACCCCTGGTACACTAGATAGTCTGTCAGCTGGAAGACATAAGAGAAAGGTATTAGGGACTTTGGTGCACTGGCTACTTACCAGCTGTCTCACTAGGCGCCCTATACAGAAGCAGCAGTGTCCAAACTATCATTTTAGAAAAGATATAATTGATAAAACATGTCTACTCCCAGTTGCCTTCAGTTCAGCCTCCAGGTGACTGCATGAACAGGCCACCCTTCCTTTTGGAGTCACCTGTCCCTCAGGCTCCCTAATGGCAATTTACCAGCTGTTCACAGAGGAAACATTACAGCATCACATCCTCCACCAAGACCTCACATCTTCTGGTTTCTTTAATCCCTGAGCATGATGGAATTCCATAAATACCCAGTGTACTCCACAATTAACCATTGTGAACAGCACATAAGAGCTACAAAATTACCCACCCTTAATAGAAATTTCTAAGATGTTTTGGGAGCCTTTGGGAAGCAGCCGCCGCAGGGTTGGAAAAGACTGTAACTCAGTGTTGTTTCTTTCACATATAACCCCCACAAAGTATTAACAGCTCAAGACCTGGTATGTTTGATGTATTGTTGGAGTACCACATTCTCAAAATGCACACTTTAACTAATCCAGACGAGATTTGAGTCATGTTGCTAGGACACAGGCATGTGACTATTTCTCACAGTTCTTGAGAATTTAGAGCTACTACAAGCAAATAATCCAAAAGTCATTCCACAAACAACATATGCATTAATATATCATTAAAATTAACAGCATTTCAACAAAAATTTTACTTACTCAGTAGTTGCATATTAACACCTTTGGGGACCATCTGCAACAAAATAGCTGAGGTCTCCTTTATAAGTGGGAATGCAGAAGACAAGATGATGAACACCATAACTATTGTCAGGCTTGGATCAATGTAGCACTGCCAGTTACACTGAGCAGCCCCCAGAGGACGTACATAGAAGATAGTAGCAGTAACTACTACGACCACAGATCCAAGTGCATCTCCCATAACGTGTAAAAGAACACCTGAAACAAATGGCACAATTTCCATTAGTGGGGGGGGTTTGGGGATTTTGCTTTGTTGTAGGGGGTCTCTTTAGGGGGAGAATGTAATGCTGTATTTTTCAAGTATATTCCACTTGACATGAAGAATGCAATATCCCAGTCATTAATATCATAACCAAAGTTTACAGCAGCAGCTTTTGGAAAAAACAGCAAGGGAAATACTGACTCAAAAACACTGCTGTTTAAGTGGGATGCATTATTAAGCGTGTAGAGTATGCTAGTGACTGCTGTCCAACTGCAATGCCATGGCAACAGAAAGCGTGCATGCTTAAATGCACAAAGATTATTAGGAGATCCTGGAATGTTAAATCTAAGTTAAAAGTTGATGACTAAATCTATCCATTCTACCCTGGAAGTTGAGCGCCACAGACCACCCCCAGTAACAATTACCTCCCCCCCCACCCCCCATCAGTTTTTGTGACACTGCTGAAATCTGAAAAATTGCCTAAAGTGAAATCTCAGCTAGGTCCAAATACCCTCAGACTCCAATTTTTAGGTAAAGCTTGATTACCAGTCATATTAAACCTTGTCCCACCAATAATACCAGTCTTGAGACCTGCCAAAAATCAGAATCTGGTTCTAGAGTCAGTCACATGGTTTAGTGCCTGGACTACTCTCAACTGAGAGGAATGCTGGGTACCTCTTTTTACATCTTATAAAGATGGTTTTGTACAAAAGGTAAAGACACAAAACAGGCTCTTACAGTAACATATCTAGCTGCTCTTTAAACTACAATGACTAAAGCAGTCTTCCTGCTATAGAGTTACAATTATCCAATAAGTCCCTTTTTCTTCTTTTTCTTTTTACTACTTTACATAAACTTCCCTTTTCCCATCACAGCTCAAACACACTCCAGTTTTGTTAGTTTTTTACAGTTCAGACTCACATGTTATTCCAACCCATGTCTGAATTCAGAACACCTCTCTATATGAAGTTAATTTCTTTGTCAGTACTTTTTATTTGGGTGCGAGAAGAAAATAAACCATCTCCTTTTAACAACCATATCACATACACTTTCAAGTGCTTCACTGTCATTTAATCCCTTCCTCTGGGCTAGAGAAGCTGTAAAATTCTCCCCTAAAACTCATTAACAGCACAGTAAAGAGTTTAGATGATGCTGGATACTGGATTAGCTTAGAACTGTGCCCGTGCTGCTGTTTCTTGCCAGCTCTGTACACGCACCTTGATCTGTGTGAGAAATGAAGGCCACAACCTCTGGAGTTCCTCCAAATCACTTGGGTCAGATAAGAAAGTACAAGCTCCTGGTGAGTCCAGCTCTTTCTGCTGGAGTCAGGCATATTCTGCCCCATTTGGCAGACTACCACAGGGTTTTACTCCTCCTAACAGTGTTGCAGTGTTTCCATTTCATTTACAAATACTCGTGATTCAGCACGGGCTATCAGCTGTTGCACTAAAAAGAGGGACAGGCAGGATGCAGTTGCATTGCCCAGGCAACTAACGAGAGAGCACAGCTTATAAAGAACAGGAAAATGTTTCAGAAAACCTTCTTTAGAGTTAAGAAAAAAACTAACTATGTCAGAATTTTGATGAATTAGTAATTGAGAATACAGAATTTGGAAAAATGCTTATTTTATCTTCTTAACATAGTTAATATGTACATCTTGGTAATGCATCACAGAATTGGGACTCAGACAGAAATGAACCCAATTCCATATCAAATCCCAAAAGCTATGATTATAAGATGGAATTGAAAATGTATGTTTACTAAATGAAGTCAGCATGGTAAGACCATAGGTGACAGTTTCCAACAGCCTGCTTTGCAAAGTCTAACTGAACCACTTAGCATATGCCCAAGCAGTAAAAGGAATAATTTCACACTACAGTAATGAGTCCTGCCAGGCAAAATTTATGGATTCCTGTTCCTACCATTTTTAAAATCAAGGAAGCCATTCCTCTGCCAATTCATTTTGTCCAGCCATGTTTTTCAGGGAGGCTCCTGTTCCACAACAAAATAATTCTTTGCCAAGTGATTATGAAGTGAGTATAGCTATGTAACTAACTTAAAAGGAAAAGTAGAGATTGAGTCAGAATTTCAAAGACACATATCTCTATGACTACAGAAGCAAGGAATAGTTATAAAGACAATAAAATAGATTTTGCAAAGGTGACATACTAAAGCAGCACTTAAAAATTTCTTTTTAAAAATCAAGGATGATGAGTATCTTAAAATAACTGACGCAAAATTCCTTATCCTTCAGACATTTTTTGAAAGCTTTCAGCATCTTTATAACTAAGCACTGTGGTTCAGGCAAGCAATGCTTTCTTTGAAGTAACTGATTCCTTACTCTTCTCTCCTCCATCCCTGAGTGTGAGAGTTTGCTTATCCTGCTCCAATAATCTTACCACTATCATGCCATAATATCCAGTGACACCAACTTCTAGATATTCAAGGAAGTGTTGTGGCTCTAGCACACAGTTTGATTTTCCAAAGAATCTTCCCTTACAGATGCATTTGTGTAGATCTGCAAACACTTTTGAAAGACAGACACATACAGACAAAAAAAAAAAAACCAAAAAAAAAAAACCAGCAAACCCAGGGGACTGCCACATTGACCTCACAAGACGAATTCATGCAATGCAAACTTGCACAGCCTTGGAGGAATATCAGCTGCTGATAGGTGACCATAAGAAGCGTGAAACTACTGTTCTAATTCAGGTTTCTGACAGTCCTTTCCTCAGGGACAAACTCAGTATTTCATATCCTCAAAGGCATCTGCTTTTTGCTCTGCTCAGAGTAGGTACATAAAGGTGTATGCACAGAAACACCTATACAGACAGGGAGAGACACGTGGGTAATTTATTCCTAGGAGTAGCTTTGTGTTTCATTCCACAGATTCCCAGAGACCTGCCTACAATGTAGGAAGGGCTGATCCTGTCACAGACTCTCACAGGGATGGGTTCACAGTTCAAAAGCCTGAAAAACACCATGCTGAAGCACCAGTTTCAGAAACCTTTTCCTTATGCTGACAACAAAACATTAACAACCTTGGGATTTAGAAGGATTTCTGTTTCCTGCCCAAAAGCATTTTAAGGTTGAAAACTGTTCAACTACTACACTATTGACACTCAAAGATGCACCTCATAGCTACCTACCTGTGTTACCTTTCTGCAAAGCCTCTAATAAATTGAGCTTAGTGCAATAGGGTTTGTGTCCTTTCCAAACGTTCAGCTGCACTCTTCCAAGAATAAAATTTAAAATGTAAGCACACTCAGAGACAAATCAGCATGACATTATTTTGTTACTACTTATATTATTTCATACAACCAAAACCTTCCCATTCGGGATAACTGGATCAAATTACCTAGAAGAGTCCTGGGCTTTTGTTCCCTTCCTTACTGACAACTCTGTGTGTGTGTGTGTGGGTGTGTAAATCTGAAATGGAAACCATAACGTGTTTGAAGTTAATATAACATTAGCAGTATACTTCTATGGCATACCTCTTATGTTCAAGGCTTCAGACTTCTTCTCTTTTTTCTTCTCAGACCCCTCTTCAGGGCACTTTTGGTCATTTGGTGAATCACCTGCATTCAAAGAAGAAACGCTGTGTTGTGTATAAGTTCTACAAACAGAAAAAACATCAACCTTCTCAAAACCAACTTATTTCAAAGATGACAAGAAGAAAAACAAAAACCACACCAAAACATTCCCCGTGCAGCTCCCTGGGCAACACCTCCTTCCCCCATCCCGAGGGGACACTCAGCAGCCCGGGGTAAAGTACAAGGTGAAAGAGGAGGCGGATGCCTGAGTGAACTTAGTGAAACCCAACCCCGGGGCCCACAGGTGGCCTTGGGCCTCTGAAGGGGCCCAGAGGATTGGGCCAACAGCTCAGCGGGTCCCGAGGTAAAACCAGAGGGAGAAAGGGGATGAGGAAGGGTGAGAGGGATGCTCACAAGCCTCCGCTGAAGGGAGGGAGGGGTGGGGAGAGACGCGGGATACGAGGGGCAGGCGAAGTGCAGCCGAAAGGCACCTGCTTCATCCGCCTCGCCGTTCGGGGTGCTGCCGGGCACGTCCCGCAGCGCGGCGGCTGCGGGCGGAGGGGTGGACGGGCGCCGCCGACGGCAGCAGGCGCCCCAGTCCTGGAAGACGAGGAGCCCCACGACGTTGACGGCGAGGCCGAGTGTGCCGACGATGAGCACCAGCTGGGCGTCGTCAATGGGCTCAGGCCGGGCGAGGCGGAGGATGGAGTCCACGAGGATGGTGAAGCAGAGGGCGGTGAGGAAGACGGCGTTGCTGAGCGCTCCCACCGCCTCGGCGCGGCTGTAGCCGTAGGTGGCGCGGGGACCGCGGCGGCTGCGGCGGGCGATGCGCCCGGTGGAGAGCCCCACGCAGAGGGAGATGAGGTCCGAGAGCATGTTGAAGGAGTCGGACACCAACGCGATGGAGTTGCCCAGGTAGCCGGACACCAGCTCGGCCACGAAGAAGCCGACGGTGAGCACGAGCATGAAGATGAGGCGGCACGTCTTACCGGAGTACCGCCCCATGGCGGCCGTGCGCTGCCGGCCGGTAACGCTCCGCGTCAGCGCCGGGGCATCGCCGCCGTCCGCCCACAATAAGTGCGGCCGGCCCGGCC
>VYZT01021014.1:11480-27265 GCA_013400735.1 Pomatostomus ruficeps
TGATGGATCCAATAATTACGGTCCTATGGTGCTTTATTGGCGACGGAAGTGCCAAATCAAAGGACAGAGTGCCATCTACTGAGCCAGCTGATTTCCAGCCACCAGCCTTTAAAAAGGTGTGTCAAAAAGCCTAGCGAATCCTGGGCTGCATCCAAAGCAGCACGGCCAGAAGACTGAAGGTGATTCTCCACTACTCTGCTCTGGTGAGACCCCACCTGCAGTGCTGCATCCAGATCTGGTGACCCCCAACATAAGAAGGACATGGAGCTGTTGGAGCAACTCCAGAGGAGGCCACAAAGTTGATAGCAGGACTGGAGCACCTCATCTATGAAGAGAGGCTGTGAATGTTGGAGCTGTTCATCCTGGAGAAGAGAAGAGTGTGGAGAGACCTCATAGCAATCTTCCAGTATCTGAAGTGGGGCTACAGGGAAGCCAGAGAGGGACTCTTCATCAGGAATGGTAGTTCTAGAACAAGGTGTAATGGGTACAAACTGAAAGAGGGGAAATTTAGGGTGGTAAGATACAGGTTGCTCAGGAGGGCTGTGGACGCCTCATCCCTGCAGTGTTTAAGACAGGGTTGGATGGGGCTTTGAGCAACCTGGTCTAGTGGAATGTGTCTAGGTGAGTGGAACTTGATCTTTAAGGTCCTTTCCAACCTTTAACATTTTATGATTCTATGAAAATAGTACCTTAGTGTACATAAATCTATCACTACCCTACAAGAAAAATAATGTCATGCATTTTTTAACCTATGGGATAGTCTACAAGAACCATGATAAGGGAGTAAACCTCTATCCTGTATTTGTAGATGTTTTGCTGCTCTTGCTGTTCTTATGACAATTCTTGCAAAAATGACAGTTCCACTCGCAAATGGAAAAAGGACAGAGCTGGACTACTAACACATCATTTCAAATTGATGGGAACAACTAAAGGAGCTGTTGTGATATCAAGTCATCCTCAGCTATGGGGTTCTCAATATCAGAACTGGGCCCAAAATTAATAAATAAAATATATAAGACCTAAAGAAAATTATTTCCTTAAAATGTTATGCTGTGAGAGTTTGGAGCATGTCAGCTCTGCCAGAGGCAAACCAGTGCTGAAGTACTGCTTCAGCAACTACAATTCACACTGAAGCATCACATCACACATTTCACCATGCTTGACAAAGCACCCATTGCTGCCAGATTTTAAACCAGCAAGGCCAGGGAACATTATATTGTCCCACCTACCTAAGGTAGTGTTCTCTACAACCAGAAATTCCTTAAGGACCTCAGGAATTTCCTCTTCATTCAGACTCTGAAGAAGTTGCATTGTTATTGCTGTTGATTGAGTTGAACCCTTGCTTGAATACATCTTTTAAATGAGGCCTCTCCATTTCACCTAAGAACCCAAGATGTATATTAACCCCTGGAGTGGACTTGAGTAGCCTTTCAGGGGATAGTTTCCCTTGTAAGGAATTAACACACAACTCCCAATTAACTAGAGATTCACACATTCAATATCCTGTAATATGCAAATTAATAAATGCACAAAAATAAATGTATTGAAATGAACCTTACCATAAAGATAAACACAGGTGTGGGAGAGCATAGAGCAACTTACATGAACACACATTTCAGCTCTAAAATTACAACTACCAACATAGGATAAGAGATTTTTCGTGGTTGTGCCAAATCAAAAAGCACTGTGACATAGGCAGAACAAAAAGAAGGAAAATATGAGTTATAGGAAGTTAAATAGTCAGATATAAATTTTAAAATGACAGACTATATCTTCTTTACTATAATTAATGATAGAAAATTCTGCCTCTGGCACTTCACTTACAATAAAAAAAAAGACAACTCTGTGAAGCCCAGCTAATTGCACCTTCATAGAACTGAAAGGAATTTCCAGTGGTTTTCATTTTAGGAGGACATATAATACAGTAGCTGAAACATTATTAATCCTCCTGTGAAAAATAGCCATCAATCCTCTTTGAAAAAAAAGAAAGTTTCATAGCCTGAACTCACTTCAATATACAAAAATATTGCAGTTATTTTGAAAAAATAATGTTAAAAATATTGTTTTCAGCAAATAAGGCTGTGACTAAGTATTCTGACATGGAGCACAATTACAGATGACTCTCTGAAGGTGTCAGAAACTGTGTGTGTTCAGAGCCTCAGCTCTGACACAGTATCTGCTGATCCTCTGATTATTCCTTCTGTCAAGCTCACACATCTCCATCTGCTTGTCACGATACAGCCACACACTGGCACAGGCACAGCGCGGTGTCTGCTGGGTCAGACCACAGATCTGTGTCTGGACTATTTCCAGTTCTCATCTAGACCTTTTGGAGATGATGGAACCAAACCTGCACAGTCTTCAAAGTACAGGGCAGCCACAGATACAGAGGAACAGCAGAAGTCCTGAATGCCTCTTATACTCCTTTCTCTGCATGGTCTCACATTTGATTCACTTTTCTGTTCTGAACATTCAGCACACATTTTTATGGAATTGATTATTCACTCCTGCTTTCTGTTTCTCATCTTCAGTCACAGTTTAAGCCCAGCTGGCAACTCAGTGCCACACAGCAGCTCGCTCACTCTCCCCTGCCCACAGTGGGATGAGGTGGAGAATCAGAAAAAAAAGTAAAAAAAACCTTATGGGTTGAGATAACAACAGTTTAATAATTGAAGAAAAGTAAAAACAAACAAACTAAAACAAATTCATAAAAACAAAACAAAACAAAACAAAAACANAACAAAACAAAACAAAAACAAAACAAAACAAAACAAAACAAAAACAAAAACCAAAGAAACTAGTGATGCACTACACAGTTGCTCACAGCCTAAATATCCCAGACTCTCTGTTTCTGACTATGCTGAGTTGGAAGAAGTTCTTAGGAGGTACAGAAAAGGTTGTCCAGTACCTTAGTTTTCTGAATGATTTGCCAACTTTAGTTTCAGCTTCAGTGCTGCTAGAAAAGCTGCAGTTGTCTCATCCTAATCAGGAACAGAAATTAGAAAAATTCTTCAGAGCTCCTAAAATTATTACAAACAAGAAAGCTTTCCTTCTGAACCCCAAAGATACAAAGCACTTCTGTAAGCTTCAAGACCTCTGTGTACAAAGCTTTCAAAATACTCACCACACCAATTTTTAGCACTTAGCCATTGGCAGCCAAAAGGCTGTCCCCACCCGTGGCCCTAAAGGGACATTTAGGTAACAGTAAAGCAGGATAAGTATATATTATACTTTCCCTTAATACTCTTTTATCCTTCAAGAATTTTCAGCCCAAGTGAGCTTCTGAGCTAGATATCTGTATTTAGTAGCCCTCAATGCATTTTTCTTTCATGTACTAATCCAGACTCTCCAATGTAGACTTCACATTAATTGGAAAAAAGCTCCACCATCACCTCTCACAGTGAGAAGAGTCATAGAATAATTTAGTTTGGAATGCACCTGCCACGGGCAGAGACACTTTCCACTATATCAGGTTGGTCAAAGCCCCATCCAACCTTGCCAGGAACACTTCCAGGAATGGGGCATCCACAACTTCTCTGGACAATGTGCTCCAGTACCTCACCACCCTCAAAGTAAAGAATTTCTTCCTAATATCTAATTTAAACCTCCTCTCTGCCAGTTTAAAGCCATTACCCCTTGTTCTGTCATGACCTGCCCTTGTAAAAAGTCCCTCTCCTGCTCTCTTGTGGGCCCCTTTAGATAGTGGAAGGTGCTTTAAGGTCTCCCTGGAGCCTTCCCTTCTCCAGGCTGAACAATCTCAACTCTCTCAGCCTATCACTTTTTTTCTCCTTGTTTTTAACCTGAATCCTGCTAGTTTCATGCAACACGTTCTTGTTTCAGAAGACAGGACAAACATTCAATGGCTACTGACCCTCCCTTTGCCACTCTTGGTTTTGTAGATTTCCGTCACATCCTCCTTATGCTATTAATTTTCAAGGTGGCACATAAAAGTCTGATTAATTCCTCCCAGAGAAGGCATTACCAGCCCTCAAAACTAGGGTATCTCTATAATTATGAAATATGACAACAATAACAGTAGTAATGATGGTAATTTTCTTCTACCACTGAATGAAAATAAGGTCACTCATAGCCTTGTGCTTCTGTAGAATTTGGGTAGGAAAAAGAATCAAGAAAATAAGGAACTAACTATTAGCATTACTGTTAAGATAGATCTCTCTTCATCCTGCTTATCAAAGTCCTGTCAGGGATTACTTTTTAACCCATCATAAAAATCATTTACAAAAGACATTTACAAATGACCTGGAAGAAACTAGAGAATGAAAGAAGCCAACACCCACATGCTGCTGTACGTAAGAAAGGAGTTATGCTTCATTGAGGCTGCGGGGAGGAAAATACTACAGGTGTACTAAAAAGATGAGATTGATCCTGGGCACGTGACATTTAATGGCAGTATCCCTACCCTGAAATGCAATGGGTGACTGTGAGAAGGCTTTTAAGCTTCATCCCAAGAAGACCTAGTGATAGCCTTGACTGTGAAGCTTGTGAAGCTTCTTTCCATAAATTAGAAATGATGGGCCAAATTCATAGCAAATCTAAATGGAAACCATGTGCTTGGCTTCTGCCACAGATAAATTCAACCACAAAATGAAGAACACAATAAACACTGGCCAACAGACCTAGTTGTGGAAGGTGGTTTGTTCCTTATTCCTTGCTCATTTTGTTTGTATTGCCCTCTCACAACTGCAAGAGGAAAAGGAGGTTTCTTGGCATAGACTGCAAGGTGGAATTGCTGGGAAATCATTAGATCTGCTTCAGTCTGGGGAGCAGAAGCCTAGACTAGCAAGACTTCAGTATTCTGGGGGACAGCTTTATCAGTGTCCTTGGCAGAGTACAGAGGTGGATGTTCCTGGATTTTTAATCACAGCTGTGACACTTCACGACAGTCCTGAAACTATCCTGGGGAGAAACCCTGTACTGGAGGTTGGACTGAGAACTTATTTTTCATGATCTCCTAAATTTCACTTGAATACACTGGTAGGTCAATCTGAAATGATGAACCTGTGGGATTACTTGATTCCTAGACTAGAATGTCTTCTTTTTGTTATATTTTTTCCTATTTTAAGATGGTTGTTCAGTTTTTTAGTGACAAATCACCATCCCCTGCACTTAATACCCAGCATAAAGAAACTTTTTGCATACTTTAGGACATAGTCAGTCAGTCTCTGCTCTAGCACTTGGATAAAGCTTCCTGAAATATTTCAAATACTTCACTTTTTTTAAAAAGTGTAGTTCTGTTATGTTTCTCATATAAATGTACATGTCTGTATATTTATATCTACATATGACCTTTTCCAGGTAACACAGCACATTGCACAGAATATGAAGAGAAAGCCACTCACTGATTTCATCACTGTAAATTGCATTGAGTCCTACTGCAAAAGCTTCATTTTCTATATCAGCAGCATTTCTTCTGAAACTGATACCAGAGTTATGCCTGTGTCAAACTCTGCAGAACATCCAAATAAAACAATTGCAGTTAACGTATAAAACATGTCAGTCTTAAAAAACCCCATTGTATTGAAACTGTTTATGACTTTGAACTCAGTTATCTTACAGTCCTTTTATTTCCTTACAGCTCACCACAGATACTGTGATGTAACTCAGACAGTCTGCCCATGCCCTGACTATGAAATTGGTTCAAGGTTGAGAGCGAATGCAGATACCCAAAGTTCAGCAGCACTAGTACTGTTGGAATCTAGGTTCAGAGAGTTTAATCTCACCTTTATGCTGTTGCATAAACCATCCAGGGATGCTTTGCTTGCCTTACTCAGACTCAACTTTTTCATTCCGCACTTTCCATTTTGGACACAATGTAGCCCCAAAACATTTGCTTTTCCTCACTTTGATGCACACTTCTCTCATCAAAAACTAATCCTCAGATTATCTTCTGACGTTTCTCTGAAGAGTATTCAAAATTCTGAAGAAAATTTAGCGAAGGACATTACTAAATAAACTTTCAGTCTCTTCCCTTGTCTTTTAAAAGACTTTGTGTTAGAGCTTCACCAAATATAAATCAACACAAATCTTTACCTTTACCTTTGCAGTGGCTGCTCAGAAAAACTTTGGGAAAATCTGGTGAGGATTATTTGCCACATTATTAAACTAAAGAAGGTCATCAGAAAAATATGTGTTCAATCTTAGGCATTTGATAAACACTTAAAATTACTTTGAGAGTGTCTCTTGGCCTTTTTATTCCATTTGAAAAGACTACATCCAGCAAAGCCATGAGATCTAAATATTTATTTATAGCAGGCTCTGTTTACCTGCATGCCAACACCTTAACACCTCTGGGATTGATGGAAATAAATGCATAAGGCATACATCCCTTCATTTTTGCATTTATGGATTTATGCATAATGCTTAGGAGTTGGATGCCACAGTGCACTACCCAGGTAGCATAAATCCCGAGGATGAGGATGCACCATGTGAAAGAAGCAACTGTCTTCTGTCTTTTGGTAAACCCTGGTGCTGTGCCTTCTACAGTCATCTGCATGAATGCAGACAGGGAATGAATTGGCATGAAGGGTTTACTGAAGGGTTGGTGCTTTCAGGGAAAAATAAAATCAACCTGTTGAAGGTACACTCAAAAGAGAGGCAGCAGATAATAATGCTGATCTTGAGAAAATAATTTTAGGCTTTTCAGGTGTGAAAAGCAGAGTAAGCCAGAGGTTTGTTGTTGCAGGTGTTACACTCAGGGTTCCTCCTAACTCCTTAAAAAGGTCTCTGAGTCATCATCACCTGGCACAGTCTGTCATGCTTTCTGCAGTGTATTTGAGAAAGAAACCCATTCCAAGCAGGGAACTTATTTTTCTCTTCTTAAATGTGGTTAAATTAAGTGATCATGAAATTCTTCAGACTGACAACCTAAGAAACTGAAATCCTTTGTTCTGGAACTTTAATTCCCAGACCATTTTTCCACCTTCAGTATGCATTTTTGCAATGGTTGAATCAGAGAGCACCGCTACAAATACAATAGTTTTTTGATACCTGCACACTTTAGCTCACCAGGTCTCCACTGGGAAATTCCGTGGCATTAAGATACAGATTAAGCAGCCATTTATCCTCTTATTTTGGCCTATAAATGTTCTCAGTTCTCCTGGGATCAGCATGTTTGCACCAAAAAATGTAAACATTTAGTTCAGACTATTGTAGCCACAAAGTCTTCCCAAGTCACCCAGCCAGTTAAGTTGAATGCCTCTCTTCAGTCACACATGTCTGACTCCAAATACTTCCTACTTACAAAGCCTGGAAGAAAGATTTGCCTTGCAGCAAGCTTCAGAATAAACAAACTCACTCTGTATAGGCCCAGAAGGGGAAAGAAGATTTATTTCCCATTTATGTGACTGCTAGCTTATTTTCCAGCTCATTTCTGAGGCAGGCTGCTGGTGAACACTGAAATAGGAGGATCAAGATCCAACAGTGATGCCACAACAAAAGGTGTGAAAAGCACACACATACCTGCTAAATTGTGCAAACAGGGACGTTAAAACCAAGGCACCTGACTGCTAAGGCAGAACGAGTTTTATTTAATGAGCTGTGAGCTGTGCAAAGACCATGAGGTTTCTCATGAGAAGATGAGAGCTGTTTCTCCCAGTCTCAGACATTTTATGAGTGGCTCAGTGTCAGGTGTATTGGGCTTTGTGACATCTCTATTTCCTACTTCCCCCCACCTTCCTGTACAGATCACAAGACGACAGAATAAATGTTTTGTCCAGGTTAAATCTTTATTTCTTTTCTCAAGACAAACAAGAGAGAATTACTATGATCAGAATGATGTGGTGCTTTTCAAACTGTGGTCTCTTTAACAGTTTAAAATTGTGTATAAATTAGTAGAAGAGACAATTGCACTGACCTGCATGGACAAAGAGGAACTGGGTCACTCTGTGCAGTAAGACGGGCTTCTGTATTTTTATGACTGATTATAAAGCTTATGGCCAGTATTAAAATTGTCTGGTATTTATTATGAGAGCATGATGTTTTTTATTTTTGTCTGCTTACTACTCTGCCATGTTCTTCATCTTTATGCCAAAACTTCCTGTGTAAGATACAAGACCTCAAAAGTGTCAGAAAACTCTGGCTGAAGGTGCGCTCTCATTTCCAACAGCAACAGCAAGAGAAGTCTTCTGTGAATTTCAGCTTCTGGGAAAAGTTTCTTAGGGAAGCTTTAATATTTATGTGTTTTAACAAGTATTTTCTAGATTTTAAGTCAAAGCATTAACTACTGATGCCCTTTGCTATGGATGGCCCAGCTGGCTCAAGGTCCTCTACACAGTGTTTCCTTTAGAGAGTGTAGAAATATTTTTATACCCATGGTGGCTAATCTGGGCCAGCATCAAAAGAAAGAACAGGGGCATGTCCTCCCCGGTCTCTTGCTGACCTCTCCTCTTAGTCCTAGCTTGGTGTGGGGGACTGCATTTGTCTGAATTAAGTGCAAGGATGGACCTAGAAGACAGAGAGACCTTAATTCAACCTGGTGAGAAGAGACAGGTGCTTGTAGCTGGCAGAGGGCACAGGCAGGAATTTGAACAACTAAGAGAGACAAAGGAGAACAGCAGCATATGAAGACTTAGGGAATAGGACACAGAGCAAAAGAGTAGCAAGAACCAGAAAAATAAAGGGTGAGGGATTGAAGAATAAGGAATGAGAGGCAAAAATGAAAAAAAAAAAAAAACAGGCAAAAAAAAAAGAGAGAAAAAACACATTTATACTCACTCAACAAGAATATTTGCACTAAAATGAGAACTTGGGGAGTGGATGTTGCAATGAGTTAAATGCGGATTACAGATGTAGAACAAGGGAAAAAGATTGAGAGTTGAGTTGGCACCTGCAAACTCCTCACTCAGAGTCCACTGGGCTCATTCTAGACACATCTCACTCAGCCCCTGGTGTCAGCAACATCCAGGAAACCCACCAGCTAATTTTTCCGTCCCTGATGGCAGGCCATGCAACAGAGGAAGGAGATGAACTGCTGGCTGTGGTGATTAATTGTGGCACTAATACACGTGGAAGAATTTGCTTCAGTGGATTCAGATGCTCCCACTGCCCTCAGGGCACACAGTTCAGGACTAGAGAACAGACCTGCTCTCTTTGTTTTTGTCTTGATTTTTTCAAAATGCTACAAACAAGAGAGGAGAGGACAGTTTAAATCCACTCCCTACCTGGGGAGCAGAGCTATGAAGGCAATTGTACCCCTTCCCTAGAAAGCCTAAGAGGCAGAGGGCTACTCTACAAACCTTTACCTTCCAGCAAACCACCACTGATGTCAGGAGACTGCCCAGGTGTCTGCAAAGGTGGTGCTTGTGGACAGCTGGACAGCACCAGCAGCACTCAGAGACCATGATCATCTGCTTGCATTTCTGCTAGTGGTGCTGACACACTACAAAATCCACCGTGATTTCCAGCTCCAGGAAAGAACATATTTTCCTTACACACAGGATGACAAGAGACAGAGAGATGGAATTCCTCTTTTTTCATGCTTTTTAATATATCCTTAAAATATATGTAAAGTACGCAAGTATACTTTTCAGAGTACAGATATCTGGGGAATAACATTTCTTTTGAAAGAAATGTAATAAAAATCCCATTGATTTTTATTGACTATAGAGTGAAAGAGAGGAAATAAGTATGGAATTTTACCTAAGTGTGAATTGCAAAATTAAGTCCAGAAGAAAGAAGCATTCCCTCTACAGTACAAAATGGCGTTACTTTGCCTGTAGGCACTACTGCAAGCAGAGAAGTTTCGCTGTACCAGAAACAGAGAGGCAAGGCCACCCACAAATCTACACACTATACTAATGGGATGGTACAAAATTCATCCCCGGCTCATGTAACTTAAATTCAGCTGGAAACAAAGTCAAGTTGCCAGGTATTTGGACATGAGGCTATTGGAGTGAGAGGGATAGCTGTGTTGTCCCAGAAAGTTTTTAGAAGGATCCTGGAAATTCAGCGAGAATATAATTTAGTGACACAGTTGTCATTAATTTCAGTTAATTCCTTTGTAAGTGCTGATATGTTCCTACTCCCTGACTTCACCAAAAAGCACAATTTCCAAAACTGTCTTCCAAGAAGTCATCATAAACAGACACTTTGTCAGGAATAGCTGACAATTCCCGCATAAAAGCCCATCAAATTCCCCAAATAATTAAATATCACCAGAAATTTAGACTAAGAGCAGCTCAAATTTTAAGCAGGTGGGCATATAAACAAGCAGGTACTGAAATCAGTTATGCATCTGGTTTTAATGTTAAACAGCAATGAAGTTAAAGCTTCAATATGATTGGGAGATACCTTTAATAATGACCAGAAATATTTTCCAATTTAAAAATCCATCAGAAAACACATGAAACACTGTAACATAAACTAACAAATCTTTAATTTCTAGGTCTAAAGCCCTGTCCAACCTGAAAGTCAAACAAAAGACTTACCTCACCTAGAGCAGCACATAACAGCAGCTTCTTTTTCAGACAGACTCTCAGCTTTCCCCCCAACATATCCAGTTAAAATTTTGCAAATATATGGCTCCTATCTCAACTGAAATATCTCCAGTTTTAAGAAATATGTTTGTGTGTGTATATAAAAACATACAGAGATAGAAAAAGAACTCGCATGTATCTTACAATAAATAAAGCGAGAGAGTTCCTGCAGGAACAAAAAAAAATCAGTCCCCATCTCTCCTCCCAAATGTAGAAATTTTAAAATACCATGGTAAGAAAAATAAACTGAAAGGCCAAAACTCTGCACTAAAGAGAACCTCCTGCAAAAGGTTTCTGTGGCAGAGTACGGCCGTTTCTCCTCTGCATGCTCTTCCAAGCACAGGTTAACAAACATCAGCAAAGAATCCTCGGCGCTGTAGTCACAGGTTTTTTCAGTCAGCATCCAAATATTCTCACTACATATTCCCAAACCAAGAAAGGCTGAGATGCTCCTTTTACCCTTACCTATTCTTTTGTCTCCTGCAAAGTGAGAACACTGCTCTAAAGATAATCACATCTCTGATAAAAATTACAGCAAAATTACTAAAATATTGAGAGTGGAGGTTGTGGATGACTGGTATTTCAGGATTAGGTATTTCAGAACAAGTATCTCCTCAAGACTGTAGCACTTTTTGTCCCATGTTTGGCCAACAGGGACTAGGGAGGAAATTTCTCTTGCAGATCACTGTACGCTTTGGAAAGGCAACACTTAAACTGCTTTCCCGTTACTTACTGATAAACACATGTGGTGATAGCTGGAAACATACACAGGTTCAGGTACAAAATCCATCACCCTTACTAACAAAAGAGTGAAGAAAACTACATTTTACTCGCCCATCCCAGAGAAGCAGTAAATAGTCTCTGTAACCAAGCAGAAATGCCAGGGAGCACCATGAGGTTATTTACCTGTTTCGATGTCTCTGGGGGGTGCACGACAATAGCAGCACTCCATGAAGATAACATAGTTCAGCACATTGAAGAACAGACCTGAAACCCCAATAATGAGGACGAGCAGAGCTTTCTCAGTCTTCTGGGGGTTGATAAACCTCTTGATAGCCTCCACGAAGATGCTGAACATCAGCGCGGTGGCAAAAACGGAGTTGCCGAAAGCACCCAGCACGTCTGCCCGGCTGAAGCCGAATGTGCTGGCCTTGTGCCACCTGATGCGGCTGAACCTGACACCGAACAGCCCGATGATCATGGAGATCAGGTGGGAGAGAACAGCAAAGGCATCAGAGGCCAAGGAGAGGGAATTGCCCACGTAGGCGACCGAGATCTCAATGGCAAAAATGGCCAGGCTCACCACGCACATGAGGATGAGCCGGCTGCTGCGGCCCGAGTAGCGGCCCATTCCTGCGGCTGCCTGCACCTCACTCCGAGGATCTGTGGAGACAGAGCTGTGCGGGGAGCAGCTCCCTGCCTGCAATCCTGCCCTTCACCTGTCAGTGCTGCTCACATGTGGGAGCCACTTTTATAGGAAGCAGTAAAACAATAAATCAGTTTAAAGGGCAGTTCAGCAAGATTTGTCATGTGAAGACACTCTGAGGGCTGCAGGTGTCCCACCCTCAGGAGACATTTTTTCCTACAAAACCAAAAACAAACCGAGGAAGACTACTAGGAGCATCAGCATTTCCTATTCTGCATAGTGTCAGTGTTCTAAAAACGGAATAAGGCTCAGACAGGAGTAGAAGAAGGTGGCTTAGAATCTTAAGTGGTTAGAAAAGACCTCTTTTTTTCTAAAACTCCCCACTCATGTCTGTTTCTGCCATTTCTGTTGTCAGTAATTTTAGTACTGACAACAGAAAAAATCCTACTATACACCTGTGGAAGAAGACATTTGGAATTAATGTTGGATGGACATGATTTTTCAGAACACACTAAACATGAACTGCTTGTGAGAGTCACTGAAGATGCTGTCCATAGAACAAGCTTCAAAGAGAATTGAATTGATCTTCCATTTTAGTAATCTAATACAACAACTATTCAACAACTTCTTGTACTTTCCACACATTTTAACACTGCTCATTGAAATGGAGAAAATTTGGAGGTCATTTTCTAAACAAACAGCCAGTAGACATGGAAGCTGAGCCTTAACAATAAACCCAAAGCACATTGTTTATTTCCCATTTTGAAAACCCTGACTGTCTCAAAATCTCAAAGTAATCCTTATATGTTTGCACAGAAACGTCATAGTTGGGGAAAGCACAATCAGAAGTTCAAGCTGCTGAAGTCCTAGCTTGTACTTTGTGCCATTTCTGGAAAAGAGTAAGATCCTGAAACAGTAACATTTTTTGTCACTCATTGCTGAGTTTTGAGTGTCCCCACAGTTAACACACACTCACAAAGTGCTGCTAATGGTACACCAGGCAATACAGGCCATAAGATCAGGTGCCTTCCCTGAAAAGTTTATGATCCAGCTTTTTCTTTTAAATGCCCATCTGTGTATATATATGCACACAGTTAGTTATGAGCTAGGACGGAAGGAAATTACATGAATTACATGCAGTACAGCCATGGAGAGATAAGATAATATTGATAACCTGAGCTGACCAATTATCCCTGCTGGCCTTAGGCGTTCCAAGGTGAATTAACTTTAGGTTAAAAACAAACATCCACCCCCACTTTTCATCTGGATTTCTGCTCACAGGGTTTTAACAGCCAAAATATTTATGTTTAAAGTCCAGTTTGTTAGAAACCTTGCCTGCCAACATATGTAATTTTTTAACATTTGGTCATTTGCCTACCTACACACTGCAGCTGCAAATCGAGCATTCCCCTCCTCCTGCCATTTCAAGAACACCATTAACCCTGGAAGGGTAGATTACTAGAACTAATCACAACATTGAAAACTGGTACTTACTCATCTTCATCTTCTCACATCCGTGTTACCACTTCTATCCCAGCTGTTTCCATGGTGGATTTTCCTTCTTGTATTAAAGTGATGTTTAACCACTTATTTTATTACCTCAACTACAGAGCTTGAAAAGTGAGAAATTTTTTCAAGTTATTCTCCCTTCAATGGGTACAGACCAAGGTCAAACTTCACTGCTCTCAAAAGTGCTGCCTTACACAATATTGTGATTACCAAAACAAGAGCTAAATGAAGCACTCCCTTTGCAGTAGAGCCAAAATATTCACCTGTGCTTTATTTCCAATAAGGAACTGCTAGCACCATGTTAAGGCAGTTTCCTTACACCCCCCTTAACAATTTAACCCAAATTTATCAGTATACAAGAAATTAAGAACACAATGAAATTTGCAATTCTATCATAAACATAAAGCAGTATCACTTAATCAATAGCAGTGTATTGTTCCAATTCATATACCTATTTTTCTAACAGAAGACAGAATCTACTCAGTGTCTGAAAGTTTTTTCTATAGTGCTTCACAGATAGCTCAGATTGTGCTTTTGGCAAAAGGATACTTTACATGGATGTTATCTTCCCTGGGCAAACATTAGCTTTTCTGTTGAAGATCATTACAGGGACATCTGCATGTGAGGCATCCACATTTCAGACCCTTCAAGCCTCACTATGATCAGGAAGAAATATGTTCAGGAAAAGTAAGAGAAAGGAAAAAAAAGGCTGTCCTTCCATGAAATCTGTCTTCAAACAAACCCTTTTGTTGTTTCAGAGCAACTCATTTCTAAGAATAGCGTGTCAATATGTTTACTCATGGATTTGATCCAGTCAACTGGTTGAAGGTTGGCTGTTTGTTCAAACCGATGAGGTCAGAAGCTGCATTTAATTTTGCCTTTCCTTTGTTCTGAGTTACTAACAGCTTCCACATCTCATTTTTAAAATATGGCTGCCGTAGAGCATTTCAATGCGAGCTCAGTGTGTTCATCTATTCTTAAAAATCTGGTTTGCTCTGACAAAAAGTCTTGGCACATTCCTGCCTCCTGTGTCTGAGGACATTGAAGGTGCTGGTTGCTGCTTTTCCCCTTCCCCAGCACCAGAGAGGGGCCATGGCCAATCCCTCTCCAAGCTGCTCTTAGTCACCCTCCATTTCAGGCTGTGAAAACATCACTGGTGTTGTTGCTCACCCTCTTTCTCAAAGTATAATCCCAGCCAGCATTAGGGGCAGCACAACAGGATAGACCTTAGGGCCACCTGTCTGGTTTGTCAACCGAATCCAAAGATAAATGCATGCCCAGACACATCCTTCCCTAAATCCTTTGCTCATAGCTACACCTGAGAAAATACCTAGACAAATGCAAGATAGATGATTTTAAGATGCAGCTGAAGCAAACCCTTCAGGACTAACCGTAATCCAAAGAATATTACAGAGAATTTCCAAGTTTCAAGCACTCTGAGCAAGCTGATCTGAAATATTCAATAATTTTTGCACTTTTCTGCAGAAAAGCTGGGGCATTATCACAAGTCACATGATCCTAAACTGCACATGGCACTGGTTCAAATTTAATACTCAAAATTTTGACTAGGAAGGCTGACCACAGGAATCTGGGCAAAAGCAATCATTCTGCATGCCTTTGAAAAGCAAAGAAGATCTGGCAATAGCACTCTAAGTCTCCTGTATGCTTAAGACTATGGTTGCTACATAAAACCAGGTTTTTGGAAACATGCAGCCACGTAGTGGTGACCCAGGAAGAGTCTGGGGAGGATCGTACTGGTCCAACTTTTTAATTGCCAAGTTTTTACTGTAGTCTTTCAGAGAAAGGTGTTCATGTAGACAGCCTTCAAACACACAGGCGAAAAAAGTAATAAATCAAGTGTGTGTCATCCAAAAGCTGTTTTGTGCCAGGGCCACCTTTTTTTTTTTTTTTAAGCCAATCTTGTGCTCGGAGTGGAAGTAATGTTATTTTTAAAATGATTTCTCAACTCAGTAACAACCAGCCTCCTCTGCTAGAGCAACACTTGGCAAGTGTAGGAAAAGCAAAAATGTTTTATGAAACATGCTGTAGATATAATCACAGGCTAAATTCTCTAGCTTACCTCTCTTCAAATTGCCTTTGTATTATTCATTGCAGTATCACTGTCAGACAGCTAAAAAGACCAGTTTGTAAAGAAAGAAAAACAGGGCTTTGCAAAATACCTGCAAGAAATGACAGCCACCTGCATCTCATCTCAAGGTGGCATCTAATCTAAGAAAGGTTTTCAAACTTGCTTTACAAGGGGGTGAAAATCTGGGAGGTGATTCTACCCCCCCTACCTCTGCACTTGTGAGACCCCACCTGGAGTGCTGTGTCCAGCTCTGGGGTCCTCAGCACAAGACAGGCATGGACCTGTTGGAGAGAGTCCAGACGCGACCACAAAAATGCTCAGAGGGCTG
>VYZT01021016.1:0-16114 GCA_013400735.1 Pomatostomus ruficeps
TGTGTTCAGCACAATCCAAAACATCTGAACATCAGTGGCTGGTATAGACCAGCCATTGTGAAGAGAATTAACTCTACCCCAGCCAAAACCAGTACACATGGGAAGGTCTTGTATCCTCTATATTACAATAGTAGTATGTAGTGTCATTTAGTGAAATTAAATGTATGAGAGATACTATGTATGAAAGGCTCTGCAGAGACAGCATGTGCCCTCTAAAGCCTCAAATAAATGATATGTGCAGCCTATAATACTGCCTCAGGTGAAAGGACTTTATAATGCAAGTAACTGGTCTGGAGAAGAAAAGACAAATTTCAGTACTTCCCACGATAGTGCAATTCATTAGTAGCCAACTTCAACTCCAAGACATCAGAAAGTAACAAAAATTCTGAGACTATATAGTTGCAGAGAGATGTGATGGCTCACAGAGTGATTGGCAAAAGTGACTGTGTGCAGACACCAAAACGCTTTATGGATGTTCTTCTGAGCAGAAGAAACCCATTGACATACATTGGATGAAAAAGGATTTTAATTTTTCCAAAGAAAAGAACAAGCGATAGGTGGTAAGATGATTGGCAAGGCCACACAGTGATTGACAAAGGTGACTGTGTGCAGACACTAAACCGCTTTATGGACGTTCCAAAGAACAGAGAAGGAGATTACAGTAGTCCACAGCATAGGAGAGAACTGGAGGAGGATGGAACACAGGAAGCTGCCAGCTTACCTAAGAATTTGTCTACTGAAAAACAGAACATGGAGGGCCCACTAAGCAACATAACCGCAGGGATAAATTTGAAGAAGGACCTGATTGAAGGAGAAGAAAAACAGGGACATGTTACCTGCACTGATGATCAAAACAGAGAAGTGAGCAAAAGGTGGTCATAAGAAAGAATAAGGTTTAGAAATAGCAAGTTTCTAATGTGTAGAACAACACATATTTTTCAGGTAAGGAAAGGAAATATCAGAGAAAAGAATGGTCAAGGAGTAGGCCTGAATATGCCAGAGTGAAGGAAATAAAGAATGGCGTGACCTTTCTCTTGTGGTCTAATGTCCCCTAGTCATCACAGACACAGACACATACACACACATCCTTCTGAGGGATTTTAAAAGTAAATAGACATTATTGAGGTTCCATTGCTCAGAGTTAAAGGCACTGATGAGCAAAAGAGGTATCAAGGGCAGGTATAATGTGACAGTTGACAAGGTTCTAAATAAAATTTTGCAATAAGTAGAAATACATAGCTGCAGTTTTTTTAGCCATACAAATCAGAAGAGTGTGAACGAAAGTGGTGGGCCACCTAGAGATCAGTAGAGCTGCAACTCCTACTTAATATTGCCTAAACATAGGCCCAAGATTAGAGAAAAGTACTTTTTTATTTCATTAAGAGGCTTTGCTTGGAGGCAACGGCAGTAACTGAGATTAAAGGCAGTGCCAGACAACTACCTTTTCAGTCCAAGAAACAGCAAGTTAGATACGGCAAAAAAATAAGCAAATTAGTAACATATATGCAAACTAATCTGTAGTAATTCTGGTTCTGTAAACCATAATTTCTATGACAATTCCTTATCGATGTAACCAGCAGTACTTAAATGAAAATAGTTATTTAAAAAATCCCATTGATGAAGGATATTGTTTTACCTTTTGTTATATATTTTTAGGTTTTTTTCTACTACCCTGAATGTTGATAAGTAGACTCAGAATTTTCCTTTTCCAAGGGAGTTGGAGGCTGCATAGTTACTCAAACCTTTGTATGAAGTTAAATGTGATATATATTCTTTTTTATTACTTTGGTTACTAGAAAATAACAGACTTGAGTAACAGCACTTCTGAAAGCAGCACTTCACTGTATATAATCCTAGATAAGTATATAATCTGTACAAAGAAAATGTTCACCCAAATAAGCTTTAAAACAGTATTCATTCAGAGGTATTATTCAATAGGCAAAAAAATCCATTAACATGATGCAAGAAAAAGCAAATCATGTTGTCTCAATAAATGGACCAGATAAGATGCCAGTTACTGATTTAGTCTGGGATACTGGAATACTAAATCTTATGCTGTATCCAGGCACAGTTTATCTTTTGGAACTCCCACGGTGATGCACTTTTATGTTTAAAAAACAAGAATCCAATTTAAGAGCAAAGACCTATATTCACATAGCTAGGTTTTCTTTAGCTACTGGGAGAAATTACTATTTTTTGCTGAAATTTTCTTGCATAAATATGGTCTTTCAGGTTTAATATTTCTTTCCATTGGTGTCCTCCAGGCATTGAAGCATTGTTATTTTGCACCTCCACAGTGTGATTTGATGATACAGGCCTTCTAATTCTTCCTTTTATTTCAGAAATTGTTTCATATGTGTATTTACTATCTTTTAAAATATTTTCAAATAGAAAGGTCAGCCTCTCATTACACAATGGTGGGATAGAGGACAAGGACAATGACTGAAAATGGTTTATTCCCAAAGTCAGTCAGGGGAGTGCAAATGTGACCTTGGACCCACGAACAACATTTCATCCATAATATAAATCAATGTAATAGCTATTTCCCCTATGCTGCATGTCACAAGAATAATAGAATAGTTTTTTTGTGAAGCATGAGGTCAGAACCACCCTCTAATTAATACTGTGCAATTGGGTAAGTACTTGTAGCAGGCTGAATTACCCTCATGTATTAGACTACATTTCCTCTCTTTATTGTCATACCAAGAGATTTCAGAATGAAGTGGGTTTCCACGACTTGGCAGACTTTTGTATTTTTAGCACCAAAAAAATATTTAAAATGGTGCCTGAGCAAGCTGAGGCATTGGCACCAAGCTTCCCAGATCCTTTTTTAAAAAAAAATCAAGGTATTTGGCTGGAAAGTTGCAATGTACTGCAAAATATGAATAAACCCACTAGGACAATAGATGATAGATTCTTCAGATATGCCAGAATATTCCCTATTTACAGTAGACAAAACCAGAATTATGCACATAGATAATTAGAATTCATAGACCTGAAGTTATCTTCTTGAGTGTTCCTGGAGATTATACAATTATGATCATCTAATCCATAAAGCTACAACATTTTAAGAAGCTACTGTCTTATGCTGCTTGCTCTGCTCCTCATGTAAGAGCTTCTGTGGAAGCCTTAGCCATCCACAGGGGGCCAGGGATGCAAAGACTGTATTTGAAGCTGCAGCTGGATTATTCAGAGGTCAATTGTCAAAGTACTAACATCTAAATTAACTTGGTTGGATTCTCAGAAATGATACCTAAGAAAAGATAAAAGACTGAATAGCACAAAGGATTTTCTAGATCATGAAATACTGCCAGAAAGCTCATGCAGAGTATCAGAGCAACTCAGGAATTCGATAATTTTGAGCACACTTCTAAAACAGATTATGTGGTCAGAAGTCATGTGGTCGGGATGTAGGACTGGTCAGGGGAGACAGATGTCAAGCTGACACTCTCTAGGAATACAAAGACATAACTGAGAATAATGAAAAAGCGGAGTTAACTTGCAACATGAGACTACATAAATTCTTCTACTTCTAGCTATACCTCATTCCCTTAATAACGTGGAGGAAAATCAACACATGACCTAATGTAATTGCTGTCTGTTTATATTGTTCACAGTCTCTATATATCAAATTATAGTAAATTCAGACAACTAAAGCAATGAAAAATATTAGCATCAAGTTTTTAGTATCTGTATCTAGTCTTCATTTAGCATATTTCTACCACTGTATGGGTCATCAAACCAAATTAGCTTTTTTTTATCTGTGGTTTTCAAGAGATATCTAGTGTTACCTATACTAAATGTCCAAAATCCACTCGTCAGAGTAAAAAGAAACTTGTGATTTCTAATAGCTATTTATATTTGATTTTCAGTTTTTGAGTTCTCAGATCATATTTGGGCTATATTTTTTTTATATTCTGTGATAGAAGTGCTAAAAGCATAGTAAGAAACAACCCTAGAAATTCTTATGTAATCAAAGGACTCCAGAAGGCGTTTTAAGGAAAGTAACGGGGATCTTCCAATAGAATTGTCAGAGCTGGTAATAATTAAATTTCATTTTCTGGAAAAAAAAAAAGGAATGTAATTATTCTTGGCAAACCACTCTAACGCCCTGTTAGAATGTTGTTTATTTACTTTTGGATTGAAAATAAAGTGTAGCAAGAGATCTATTTCTGCTTTTTGCAAATGTGAAACTAAATATGATCTGACAACTGCCTGTCCACCTCAAAAATGAGTAAGCATGAAAAGCTATCCTCTGAAACCTCACTATCTGACATCAGGCATAACTAAATTATTTTATATGTGTAAATCAATTCTTATCTTGTGGATATTATTAGGATACAACTGCTGAGAAATTAACCAAAACAAACACATTTATCAAAATTCAGTATTAAAACCCCCCTTAATTTCTGCAGAAATTATCTTTTGGTTTTGAATTATTCCAGGTAATTTTATATGCAGTATTAATTACAATACTTAATTTAATTTTTTAAAATACAGATATTTATGTAGTATTTATTCTTAAATATTTTCTGTCTCTAAAGGAAGCAACTCTGTTGAGTGCTTTTAAAAACTTAAATCAACAGATGTGGAGTCTCACTTTGTTACTCCAAAATCAACCACAGTAGGAAAGGAAAGGAAAGTTCAAATGCACGACTTTGCATCACTGCCAAAATACACGAGCTCTATCTCAGTGAATTGAGTCAGTTGAATCCCACTGTGATGATGGAGTTCAGGCTGCAAGAAGAGTTCATGTTGGGCTGAGTCTGCAGTACCACCCTAGAATGCAATGTGCAGTATCTGTTTTGTATTCCCTTGGGCTGCGAATTTATAGCAAACAGTGCTTTTGGGAACAGTGTTAGCAACTGAAATACTGCAGCACAAAGTGCCCTCCCAGTAACTCTTAGCTACTGCCACAGTGTGCACAGATAATAAAAATAGAATCTTGCTTGTTCATCTGAAGTAGTTTCTGAATTCAAGTGATTGTAAGTAACTATAATTTAAACCTGATGGTCAGCTGAAAACCAGGAACAAACAGAAAGACATTTACCTCCGAATTTCAAGCAAAAGAAATCAGCAAGGTAATTATGGCAAGAGGAATATCATAACAAGATGTCAAAACCTCCTTATCTTACAGTGCAAGCATTTTTTCTTCTTTAAAAGCTAGTGTCTGTAAAATAATACATAACATTAACTTAAACACATTGATAAAACTAGAAAAAGTGTTTTAATTGCTGGAAATGTTTTTTGACTAAGATACTAGTGCTTATACTTTGTTTCAATTTGTTTATTTTCCTAAGGCCTTTATTTTTTTTTAACACAGTATGAACTGTTAAACAAAGACCTGAAAATCATATGGTTTGGCTCTGTTCCGAGAAAAAACATTGCTGGGTTCTGATTTATGCCCTATTTAATATTTGCAGTTTTATCAATGCTACGGCTGTGCACTCTGCTGTGACTTAACCTGACTACACCTTAAACCTCTCTGTCATGTAAAAGGAGGTAAACTATACTTCCATGAATTTTGCAGCTTTCTTGAGCCATTCACTTTAAAAGTTCTATTCAAAATTCTCTTATTATTTGTGAATGACAGAGATTTGAAATGTAGCAATTTTTTAATTGAACCTGAATCTCTTATTTAATTAATTCCAATACTTAACACTTTTAATTTGTCCCAAGTTAGAGAATCAGTTTATTTTGGTGCATTGTGCAGCACTGTCCAATACTAAAACATACAAACTGTTGCAAACCTGATTTCTAATATTAAAAATGGGTAATCGTGAGGTACTTGCACATGTTCATGGCTCTTCTGTCCTATGCATGTGCATGAATGCAGTGAGAGGATGCGTAGGTGTGTGTTCTCAGCTGCAATCCCTGGGGTGAGGGAGTGTCTCGTCCATGTCCTCTGCATACTCTAAAAAGTTTGGGTGGTCATGGATAGTGTCGCCCCTTTCAGCAACCACTCCTTGGGTTAACAAGGGTATCATGGCTTATTTACTGAGCCTGGGTGGCCACGTACTCTTCACACCCTTTTTCAGGGTGACGGAACTCAGCTTTTCATTTTCCATGCAACTCTTCCATAACCAGGAGACTCTCCCCGTTAGTCTATGTTACAGGCTACACATCACAGGCAAGGTCAAAGCTCAACTCCTTTCTAGGGTTCAATTTCACTAAGAAACAAATTAACGGTGAAACAATCAAGTCCCAGTGCGCATCTAAACCGATTTTGTCAGCTTACTACAACACGATCCCAATGTGCCTCTGCCAGGACAGTCACACTGGAATCTGCTTCCCCCTCTTAATGACCTTCAGCTGTCTGCCCCTCCCTCTAGGCCTCCCGTTGCTGGCAGGTGCTGTGGGGTGGGGAAGACTTCATCCAGGACGCTTTTAATCACCTCCTCCCTCTGTGCTTTGTTCGGCTGACATGCCCTACTTTGCATTAGTGGCTTGCATTTTTCATTGCCTTGAAGGGTGTAGTGCCAAGGTATGTGACCTCGTTTAAAAGACAATGAAAACCGAAGCTTTCTGCATGGCAAAGGTAAGTGGAACAGGGACTCCCAGGGCCATGTCACAGACTCCTCCGGCATCATGATGCAGCCCTTCTGGGGAATGCGACCTGTTGATGGATGTTTACCCAGCCTATAAGCAAAGGCACAGTGTGCAGTAGAAAAGTATGCAGTAAACTAAAGCAATAAAATCAATATATTTTAGAGGCTACTTGGTTCTCCCTCTTTTCAGAAGGAAATCAGACCTCTGCTATCTTACTCTCTGCTTCTGAGAATAAAATCACACTTTCTTTTCATTGAGTGAAAAATGAATTTATGCTAGTGGTGGAACTCCAGGCCCCTACATCAGTGAATCCAGGCTTCCATGCTGACCTTTTCTAGCTCTGCTTTTTCAAAATCTGCTAATTCAATATGAATATGTTATAAAGGTAGGAATGAGGTCTGAAGTAGTATCTTTTATTACAAGCAGTTGGAAACAAAAAGTGCACATTTAGTCCAATACTTTTTTCACCATTTTTATTTTTACATGTAAATGGTCTGCCTGTTCTCTTGGTTATGACAGGTGATGCAATATCAGATACTACTCCTAACAGACCTTGCTACTTTTATATCTCCATTCTTCCTACGACGATAACCATGTTATTATATACAGCTGTCACAGAAGTGGAAAGAATGTCCCCTGCAGCCCTGAATGCATACACAAGCAAAAACCACAAAACCAACCCAAACCCAAATGTACCACACAAAACTTCCAGAAACTTTTACTGGAAGCAACTATGTTTTCAATGCATTGTCTAAACAAGATCTAATATATTTCTAGGGTTATAATATGTTCTTGAGAAACATATAAATTACTAAAATATTGAGGATCTTGTCAAAACCAGCTAGAAATAATTTCAACAATTTTGACTTGTTTTGTTCACTGTAGCTAACAAACATCTTTCACAAAGTACCTGTTTAATGATGCTGTTTCCTAGCAAACTACTGGTGACAAACATGAACAGTCAACATAAAAATCCAAGGAGAAGTGCAAATTCTTTTGTAGAACACTTTAACAATTTTAATTAAAATCAGACTAGTAAGGACTTTTTTGTTTAAAGGAAACTGAAAATGCTCTATTATGTACTTACATTTCTTTACTTCTAATAATGAAGTATTGGGTGTTGCCACAATGGATGGAGTAACTTTCTATTTCAGATTAAGATAAGAAAAAGAAATATACAAACAGAAAAAAAAAAAAATTATGTGATCAGGAGTAACTGCAACATGTTTGTAATATGAACATATGTCAAAAAACAACCAAAAAATATTTTTGCTTCTGCCACCAAAGCAACTTGGGGAGCACTTCCAGTTGTGTAACTTTAACAGGAACGGTAAGTGAGTAAAAGCCATAACAAGTAGGTTTCAATTGTGCAATGCATTTCTAATAGATCTCTTAAAAGTGGAAAAGCTGCAAAAAATTGCATGCTAGCTCAACAGTCACACATTAGAAAAATTTCTCCTGCTGACCCAATTCAAACTCAATGATGTTTAATTTTAAAAAGAAGTGAAGTCCAAAGGGCAAATAGTTTTGGAAGGCTTTAGCTTAACAGTCTCACGGATTCGATAACTGTAATTGCAGGGGTTTCAAAATACAAAGATTTGGGAGAAACATAATGTACAAAATACTCTGGTACAAATCAATGTCTCCCAATTCACCAAAACTTACCAACTGCACATTTTAAATTTTCTGAAATATTCCAAGAATTATCATGAATACTGCTTGAGTTAATAACTAGAAACTTTATTATAGAGAATAACCTTATGAAATAGCAGAACAAATGTGATGATGATTAAACAATATAGAAAAATATTACATCCTTAAAGTAAGTATCTTGCTATGGGAGAGTGATATTTTTGTGTCAATTGTGGTAACATGTTGCATCTACACAAATAGTAAATACACAAATTCCTCTTCTAAAGTTCTAAGGTTCTAAAGTTGTAGGGCATTGCAGTCTTTTATTTTGTGTTCTCTCAAGTTTTGAGCCTAGCCCCTGTAATAACTGAATCTTTTCAGCTCAACTTTGAATGACCTTGTACTTGGAAAATGTTTTTAAATCCTGTTTATTCATTGTAGTTGTTCAGCAGTTAATCTAAGCATATTGTTTTTTAAGTAAGGTTAGCTTCTTGTTGCCCAAGTGTAAGAGGGAACAAACGGTCAAGGGGACAATGATAAAAATATTAGGAAACAGAGGAAAATCAAAAAAGATGGTTATTAAAAGGCAGGGATATGGAAAAAATGAAGGCTTCATAGAATCATAGTGACTGGATAATTTATGGTAGGAGAGAATTAGGAGATCCTAAAAGCAAGGAAAAAGTTTAAAATGTAAACATGTTAGAGCTCACATGATGGTCATTATGGTCAAATGAACATTTAATAACACAGAAAGATAAATGATGGGGAGTGCAAGATCACAAATATGAGATGACACAATATACAGTAAGTGATGAACTATATAAAGGATGTTCTAAGGAGAGATGTGGTATTGATCCAATAGTTGTTGAATCTCTTTAAATCTCCATATAACCGGACAGAGAAGACTCAAATGCAGTCTCCCACCTTTACATTTACATTCCTAATTGTGAAGATAATACTTGCAGTAACAGTAAAAACTTTTATTAAAAAGTTATGTAAAAAATTTTGGCATTAAGTACTGTAGCCACTCTCTTCTTCTGAGAAGGGCCCCTGGACATCAATGTGATGCAAAACTCAACTTTGATGGGCACAGCTATGACCAAGGATGCAGGAATCGTTCTGCTAGGGCCACAGGTGGAAGGACTGGACATTTTAGTGTATGTCCTAATTCACATGGTGTGAAACTGGTGTGTGCTTCTCTGCACACACACACTCTTAAGAGTTTTATTTCTTGTCACAGTGGTACATTCAGGGCAACTTTTCCAAAAGCTGTGCAAAAGTTACAATAGAGAGGAAAAGAAAACATGCTTTTGTATAAAAACAGGTATAATATTTCTGTAGTAAGATACTGACGTTGGTGAAATGCAATTTCCAGGCTACAATATATTCTGACCACGAGTTTCAACTTCTTTCTCCATTTGTTTTGTGGAAAATCTATGCCTTTTATGAGTATTTTACTTCTTATGTAGGCTACACAAGGATTTGCTTTGGCAATACCGTTTAACCCTTTATTACAAAACCAGATATTCTGCATACCTGGATCTTAAAGAGAGTACATTTACATAGCTGCACCAGACAAAATATTTCACGTATTTGTAAGGGTTAGATCTTTGAAGCCTTCCTTTGCTTTCAGTTGTAGGCTCTGAAATCCAGCTCTGGGAGTGATAAATCTGAAAAACTTCCTGTCTGGGAAACAAGTGGGCTCATGCATCCTGAAACACTATCAAGACCTAATCTAACTCCAGTTTCTGACTCTTGTCTTGCAATTTTTATTACTTAATTTATTGAAAAAAGAAACAAACAAACAAAGAGGAAAAGGCATGATGCATCTCACTCAGGTAAGCTGGAGCCTCAGCACACTGAGGAAGATCCAGAAACATCTCATTACCTCATCAATGTGTACAAGTGTCTGAAGGGAGGGCATCAGTGGATGGATCCAGGCTCTGCTCGGTGGTGCCAAGTGGCGGACAAAAGGCAATGGGCACAAACTGATGCACAGGAAGCTCCACCTGAACGTGAGGGGGAACTTTACTGTGCAGTGACCGAGACCTGGAACAGATTGCTCAGAGAGGCTGTGGAAGTCTGGCTCACAGGGGATACTCAAGAACGATCCTGTGCCATGTGGTTTGAGATGACTCTGCCTGAGCAGGGAGGCTGGACCAGAGGGTCCATTGTGGTCCCTTCCAGCCTGGCCCGCTCTGTGAGTCTGGTGGGTACAGTCCATATGTAAACATCTAGCGTCCGCACACCTGCGGGATACACGCGCCCCTACGGCTGAGGAAGGGCAGGGCTCCGCCGGATTCCCAAGCATTTCCAGCATGCCCGCTGAGCCCCTTGGCGGGCAGCAGGTGCTCCCGGAGCGGGAGGAGGAGGGCGANGCCGGGGCAGCGGTTGCGCTGTGACGTCATTGCACCGCGTCCTCTTTCTTCCCTGCGGTTTCCGGCGGTCGCCCGCGCGCTGAGTGCGGCGGAAAGTTTTCATTTGTGCGGTTCACGGCTTCGCTTCGCTCCCCTTTCCCCCGGCGCGGGCGGGCGCGGGCCGCCCTGAGCCCGCTCTGCCGGGCGCGGTCCCTGCGCTCCCCTCGCCGTCCGTGCGGGAAGGGCGGCGAGAGGCTTTCGGCGGTGGCTTCGGGGGGCGCGGAGGCAGCGATGCAGCGGGTGGCAGAGCTGGAGGCAGAGCTGCGGGGTGTGGCGGAGGAGCTGAGCCGCTGCCAGGTACCGGGGCGAGGGGCGGCCCGGGGCCGGGCGGGTGCGTCCCGCTAGGGACCGCGGGTTCGCGTCCCGCTCCTGGCGGGCATGGAGCAGGAGAGCAGGGCCGCGGGCTCCCGGCGCCTCCGAGATGTCACTTTAATCGGGCTGGGGCCCTTGTCCTGGGTGAAACCACCTGTCCTGAGAGCTTTTTCGTTCACTCTCCCAGAAGCCGCGGTTTGCTTGAATTTAAATGGCAAAAGTCCCGAGGTGCTGCCTTGTGCAACTCCGGGGAAAAAAGAACAGGCAGAGGGGTTTTAGAGAATTGTGGGTTTTGAAGGAAGCTTTGGAGGTCATTTAATCTCTCCCCAACCAACCTGTTTCTGGGAAGGGAGGGCTTAATGACTAATTATGAATGTACTTTCAAAAGTTCCTCCTCTGCCTCTTTCCCTGTGGCCTCCCTTCATAGGTACATTTCCCTCATTTTTCCAGTTGATCGTTCATCGCTGATAGTTAGGTTTATTTATCGAAAATGTATAAACGATGGTAATGAGAGGTTTTTTTGTAGAAACCAGTGAAAATTCTCTGCCAAACACATGGATTACACCACAGGGATATGGCAGAGAGGAAAGTGACGCCTGCTGCTGCAGGTGCTTTCTCACTTGTGGTAGCCAGAGCAGTATTTTCACGTGGGACGTGGTCTGGTTAAAGCCATGAAGGCCTCGGGTGATGAAGCTGTCAGAAGAAAGCATCCATCTGAAAGTTAGTAGAGGTTCCCTGCTCCAGGCAGCATTAGTACACATGATAGTTGGCATTGGATGCCTGCCCTGAGTAGAATCAAGACTTCTTGAGAAAACATACTGCATAGGAGATCTGTGGGAGAAGAAGCTGTCAATGAAGATCCTGTTTGGAAACACTGAACAATGCTAAATCCTTTTGGGATATCTTCAATGTCTTGTGCAAGAAGTTCAGGAAACTCTCTCTAAAGATATAGTTTACTATTCCTAGTATGCAGATATACACCGTCAGTCAAAAATCGGTGGAGGCAGAAGGAAGCCCTGTGCTCTGCTTGTTTGCCAGTTGAACATAAATTATGTATTACTGAATTAGAAACTTAGAAGTAAACAATACAAATCTGAATTTCTAATTGCTTTGATAACTTGATGTGCACAAATTGTAGTTAAGCATCTGATTTCCCCTTTAGATTAATTTCAATTATGTGTGCATTTCCACTTGTTCCTTGATGAACACATTCCACACATGTAGAAGTCAGCAAACAGAAAATATTTTGAAATGTATTTATTTTAAGTTTCTTGCATATTATCTTGCCATTCTTGTATCTTTGTCTTTTATCAGATCAGATAGCTTTCTGGGAAGAAAGTGGGCAAAAAAAGAAGAGCAAGGTCGTTACTGTTTTTGAAAACAGAACCCAGTTAATGTTCTGCAGTAATCTCTCCATCTCTAGGTAGAATCCAATATGTACCATCCTTCCAACAAAAGGGGATGCATGTCTGTGGGATTTATTTCAGATTACTAATGAAATGAAAAAGAAAATGAAGCAGCAATCTCTAAGCAGAGATTCTCTGAATGTACTACAGTGTAGATATCTACATGCTCTACCGTTTTACTAATCCATCTATACATTTGATAGGTTTAAGCATGTGTATGTTACATAAAGAAGGGGTAAGCCAGATCTTAAGAAGTAAAAGAGGTGATAACCTATTCAATTAGGCAACTTTTTCAACATAGTGTTTATCCAAGGTGATTAACTTTGTAAAGAAAGTTTTGTGAAGATACTCTGAATTTGAATGGGACCACTATTCTGAATTGTTGAATGGACTTCAGTAAGATTCTTCAACTGATTTAAAAGGCAACTTATAAGATTAATTCTAGATGGTAAATCCATTTTAAGGTCATATTTCATGTGGAAATTGTGCAAAGACAAACCATTTGAAAGTATAAATACGTATGGGTGATGTTAATCTTGTGCTTTTCTAGCTTCTTCACAGTTGAAATACAAAGTTTTTATTGACCTACTAATTTCTTTAGCATAGTTTTTTTTTTTTCATCTGCTGTGGTTTTCTTAATTTCATTTAGATCTAAGATTTTCTTTTTTCCCTGTGCTGTCTCCTAACATTTGTAGATCTTGTTAATCAAAATTGTGGGACTATTTAGGTTGGAAGGGGATTCTTGAGAACATCTATTGCACACCACCTAGAAGAGATTGCCCAGGAGAGTGCCCAGTTAAGTTTTGAGTATTTCTATTCCTGGAGACTGCAACCCCTTAGGACAACCTGTGGAGGAGTATCACAGCAAAAGTGTTTCAGTTTCTGTGAAGATTTTCGTTGTCCTCTGTTCCATGCTTTTGGGTGGAATTTATGCTATCTTTTTCATAGACTGCCTTAGCAGATATTTTGGGTAGAACTCTTATGTAAATGTTTTTATAAAAGTTGTTAGTGAGAGAGACTGGATAAAATTGCCCAAGCCCTTTTTCTTTTCCTGTTCCTTTTCCTTCACAGGCTAATAAACTGCATTTCCAGAAAAAAACTTCGCAGCTGAAATCTCATTTAATAGTTTAAGGGTGTATCAGAACTAAAGGATTAGTCTTAAGTGTCTGTTGGGGTATTGACCTTTTGGATATTATTTTCCCAATGACAAAAAGACATTTATCAAATGATTGAGGCTAAAGTTTTAATTGTTTCTAAACTGAACAGTTTTACAAACAGATGTATATATTCAACAGTGATTTAGCATCTGAATAAATTATGCTGTCTTTCTCTTCTACACACCTTTTTGGACTATTATGTTTATTGTCATATAAAGGGCACTTCCAAAATGAAGTCTTTTCCAGGAACTGGACCCATTGACATGGGGTCTGTTGGCTAAATACATGAGAGCCTTCTCTGGCTAGTGAAGCTCCTGAGTCTTAGTGGAAGTATCGTGCGTGCTAGCTTTGCTCTAACCTCAGGTGTTCCAGGCATCTACTTCTGGATGTTACTTCTTTTCCGTGAGAGAATTCTGGAGAGCCTGACTGTTTTAGTCATCCAGGATGGTGGCCTTTATGTTCTTATGTTCAAAACAAGGTTCTGATTCACATTTATTCTGTTTTTTTAAGGTAACAAGTCCCACCAAGTAAGGTGCCTACAGAGTAAAATGTGGTATTTTTAATATTTCCTTTCTTTTTTTTCTGTTCCTTTTTTGGATCATTTTTAAAGCTGAGGTTCTACTACTAAGTCTTGACTTCTGCAGCTTGGGTTGGTACTATTTGATACTTCCTTTAATACTACTCAAACCACTGTGGGAGCATCAATTGTAATAAGGAAGATTTTGGAGTAGGGCCTGGTAAAATCATAATTGAGTTGCAGTCACTGTGTGAAAACTGATGTTGACGTATAATTCTGTAGTGGAATTTGCAAAGATGAGAAAGACAAATTAAGAAAATAGTCCAAAGCTCCCAGATTGTCTACAGAGAAGCCTTGTGTAAAGGTAAGGGAGTATACCTGTATAGCATGCTGCTTTGGGAAAATTATGGTTGTGTCTGAAATAGACATTTTGTAATTATTTTTAATTTCAGTGCTCCTCCTCTTATTTTATTTGAGAATTACCTTAGAAATCAAGTGGTTGTTCCTAAAAACAACTGAAAAGAAAGCAGGAAATTGTTTTTTATTTTCAAATTTGTTCTTTTCCTTGTCACCTCGCTACATTTCTGTGATGGGCTTGATGATGTTGGAGGGCCCTGGAAAGGTCAAATAGTGAGTCAAATCACATCTTGTCTCTATTACTTCTGTAAACTGCTGCCTTCTATTTCAGGGTTTTATGCTGGTGCCTACCATCTTAAAATTTCAGGATCTTCAGTACCTATGTTCTTATTATTCTCAGGAGTTTTTGTTTTTCCTTGGTGTTTGAAAGATCTGGCCTGTGTTTTACCCCCATCTTATTTTCCCTTGTGGTTGTGTTTTTTTGGGGGTGGGGCAGATGGATGTGCAGTTTTGCCAAACGTGGTGATTTCTGGTGTAGAAAATCAGTCTGGTTTGTTTGTTTCTGGTTTTTTCTTTGTGCTTGTTTTGATTTTTATTAGTTTTTTTTTGGTAAGGAGGATGATATGTTATATCTCTGGAAGCTTATTCTATGGGTGGAGTTTATGAGCCAAGATTACTTTCTTTAGCTTTATGTGAAAGAAATACACAAGAGTACAGAGAACAAGAGTTCTCTTTACTCTTGTGTATTTCTTTAAACCACCTGTTTAGTCTATATAGATTGATAGCATATTCCTTGGTTGATGTCCTGTAGGGAGGCAACTTCTGGTGAAAGATACTTCATGTGGTGTCAAATAATGTACATTGCTAAATTGATGATTGATGTCCTAGCTCTCGGGCTCTTTCTAGAATAGACACTTTCATGCACCCTATTCTGTAACTGAAAACATAGGAATAGTTCTTTCAGGTATTCCATGATGGGAAGCTACACCAAATCCTTGCTTTGAACAAGATGGTTATTCCGGATTGGGTTTTCCACATCCAACAGAGCGTCTTATATTGATGGTAATACAGAAAGTTGAAAGAAGCAAGCATGTATCTTCTGGTTTTACTTATGCTACTGGTGACACTCACAAGAAGAGTTTGATTTGTTTAGCTTAATTTTATATTTACCAGCCTAGGATCTCATTATTTGTTGAAAATGCTGTTTTGAATTTAAACAAGTGTCTTAACAATTTACCCATTATTAGTTTCAAAAAAAACCAAGATACAATCAGTCTTCATTTTATTCATTCCAGCTTTGATTTCAAAGGTAACATCTTTCTGCTAAAATGTTACTGTGTTTTTCTAACTGAGGACCTTCTTTTCTAGCTTTGTGGTTCCACCAAAACTGAACTACTCCTTTTTTTTTTTTTTTTTCATAAAAATACATGTACTATTTTTAGGCAGGTCTTGTTAGTGTTATCTTCTGTAGCTCATGTGCCTTTCTATCAGCGATAATGTTATAATGCCTACTTCATTTTTGTGTTAGAAATTAAGTACACCATTGCGTGGTACTCTGCAGTTTATACTCTCAGCCCAAAAAGACTGTACTGTGCAGCAGTCTGCAGACAATACTGTTTATTCACAGAAACCATACTGTGTATGGTTTTCAATTTACAAATGTAGTATATCCATTAAAAAAATACATAGTTCACCATTAGTCACAAAGTTAGGAACTGATCAGTAATCTGTTAAAGGTTCTGCTGTAGCAGATTCACTGGTAGCATT
>VYZT01021021.1:0-17891 GCA_013400735.1 Pomatostomus ruficeps
GTGACAGTGTTTGTCTTCCCAAAGCACTGTTGTGTACGATGGGGTCCTGCTCTCCTGGAGATGGTTGGAAACCTGCCTGCTCATGGGAAGCAGTGAATTAATTCCTTGTTTGCTTTGCCTATGTGTGCATCTTTTGCTTTTCCTATTAAATGGTCTTTAACTCAAACCACAAGTTCTCCTGCTTTTACCCTGATGATTCTCTCCCTGATCTCACTGGTGGGTCAGTGAGAGAGCAGCTGCCTGGGTTTGGCTGCTGACTGGGGTTAAACCACAACAAAGGGATAAAGGCAAACCTTACCTGTAACAAGACACTTAAAATCGTGATAACAGAATAGAAAAAAATTCTAACTGAAACCTAGATGCTTCTTTTGGTTGTTCCCCCTTTTTATATCTGAAAAAAGATGACCAGCTTTACACCTACCATAATCACTTATAAATCTGAAGCTAATAATGGTTTAAATCCTTTACTCTTCTATTTCTATCCAGGAAAAGGAAACAGGTTCCTCCATAAGCAAAGCTCTTCTCTTTCCAAACTGAATATCTAAGGTCACAGATCTAGTTCTATGTTCAGATTTAGAAGTAAAACCAGCCTGTAGTAAAGAAATAGTTAGCAACATGATGCTCATATTGAAAATGTTCAGCTATTTTATTTTTTCTTACACAAAAGATACCAATTCATCTTTGAAAGCCTGATTAAAATCATCTCACTTCATTAACAGGGTATCAGCTGTTCCCTCATCACAAGATGATTTCTGGGATTTAATACTGAAAGAAAATTATGTAAGTTGCAAAAGAACAGAAAGAGAAGAGAGTTGCTAGAATTGTTAGACAAACAGTCTTTAAGGTGTCCTCTACTTCTGGGGAAGATAAATCCATTATTCAATGGAAATTGTGGCATTCCTGACAAAAACAAAGAAAAGCGTAAGTTTAGTACACGCATCTGTCTGAGAAAAAGCAAACAACATTCTTATAACGATGATGAAATAGTTTCCATTCCAACAGTAACTCAGGATGATGTTAAACAGCAGCTATTAATTGGACACTTTTACATCAGCAAAGCCAGATAGCTTAGATACAAGCGTGCTGAGAGATGGCATTGGTACCGGCTAGACTGGTAATGCTTACTGTAATTAAGGCTTGAAAAACTGGAATTGGAAAAGTTCACAAGAACAGCAAAAACAGAACTCCTATGTCAATATTTACAAAAGACAAACTGGATGCACTAAATAATTACGCCTATCAGCCTAAAGAAGATTTTATGAAGAAAAGTTATTTTTATGGAGTGAAACAGCTGATGAAAGATTTGATTATGAACAGTTAAATTAAATTACACAATGAATGCCAATCAACAGGTCTACAGACAATAGACTTACTGTTCGTAAACTGGGTGTAAAGAAGTATGTCTTTATGTAATATTCTTAGTCTTCTGTACTATCCTACAGTGCCAAACTGAGTGTATTTTCTGTAACCCATTAGAACAATTCATTACCAAGAAAACACTTTTAAAATTGTGTAGGTTTATTTGATTTATGGGCTCCTGGATAAACCTTTAAACAAGGCACTTTCTTGAAGCAATGCATTTCTACTGTGGTTGCACAGGACCTAGCCCATACTGTCTGATATTTAAGAGCACCCATCCCAAAGAAGCACAAGATCATCAGAAACAGTGAAAGAACACTGAAAAAAAAAGAAAAACACAGTTTGTCCATAGACTACTAGGTGTCCAGTAACACAGGAAAACTTGAAAGAAACACTGCTTGAATGAATCTGTGGAAGATAATCCTGTTTAAAGTGACTGAATGTGCACTAGGTTTCTCAGAGAGAAGACTGTAGAAAGCAAATGGCAGGCCACACTGACTGTTCTGACCACAGGCAATGAATGGCAGGCCTAACAAGAAACAAAAGTTGTGCACATTTCTGTCTAGAAACTAAAAAGATGATAGTACTATCTGCCCTGGAAAATAATGCCTCTGAAAGTGTTTTTGGGCATGGTAACTAAATTTGCACTGGGCATCTATACGGAACAGTGATAGCCTCAAAGGACTGATGTTTGCTTTGGAGATGGGAGAATTGCTAAATTGGAAAAGTAAGAAACTATGACGTCTGCAACTGACACAGGAATAATCCCATGACATTGCTGTTGTTTGTCCTGATGTCCGCAAAGAAGAGTGTTCAATATGGAGAAAAATAGAATCAAAGAGGTCAAGAAAGAGTCACTAAAACGGGATGGTGAAAGAGCAGAAAAAAAATCTCAGATAATTCAGGGATTGAGGAACTCATAAATTCACCTTATAAGATAAAGAATAAGGGCAATCTTCCTCAAAGCATACAGAAGTGGATCAAAAATGCCATAGGCATTCATTAAAGGAGAGGCAGTTAAAAACTAGAACTTCTTGACCAGAGCACAGTGGATTTTTTACTACTTAAAATACTCAAATCAGAATTACATCTTTTGACCTTCACCCCAAAATGGTGTTGTAGTTTAGAAGATATGTAGATTTACTATGAATGAACATGATCAGAACAAACCCTTCTGGATTTACATCTATTCATTTGGATATCCAACGTATCTTGTCTGGACAACCAGCAAACCATGGCTTTACTAAAACAGAGAGAAGACAGTGCACATCCTCGAGATGAGTAGTTCCATGCTTGGTGCCACCAGTGCCATTGTGGGCTGTTCAACATGTCACAGAGCTGACAGAAACCCATATTATGCTGAAGCATCTCAGAGATAGCTAATGTTCTGAGAAGTAACTGACAGGGACAACACAGAGTTCAGTAAGTTACAACTCCTATAGGCTGATTTTGGCTTATTAATCTTAAGGAGTTCAGAGAGAACAAACACAAAGTACAAAACCAGCATCATTTCCCATTAAAACACAACAGCACAATCTTTTCAATGCTGAGAGAAATACCTCTTTCAGGAGGACTCTGGTGCATGTCAGGCCCAAGAAAAAAAGCAAACCCTTCCATAGGACGTCCTGTGGGACAGAGCAGCAGAAAAGGTTTCCTTCTTGCCTAGCCTGTCTCAGGGACTTCAAAATTTGCAGAAGCAGAAATCGCTTCTGCAAGAGGAAGAAGGAGACAGAGGGGGAACCAGACCACCCTTTTGTAATTCTCACTTTCCCTCCCTGCTATAGATACAAAGTCAGCCACAGAGGCTGGTTATGGAAAGGAAGGAGACCTGCAGATGTTAAAAGTGAGATGGTCACTACTCCTGCTACAGCTGAGAGGACACAGCGTGTTCCTCTGTCCCTACGGCTGGACACAAATGAGGAAGCATTTTGCTTATCCACTCTCATGTGCCAAATGGAATAAGTCTGGAGGACAGAATCAAAAGATGGAACATATTGACTTCAGTGTATTTTATCTGGCTATCTGCTTCAGAAAGCTTTTTATAAACTTTAAATTCTTATTGCATGTTTGGTGCATGTCACCAAATTCCACAGAAAATGCATCCAGATTTCCACAGAGAAATTCTGTTTTGCTTGCAAGCATCACTCCAGAGACCTTCACGTGCAAAAGTTAAGATGTGTTGTTCACCTCTCACATCTAGTAAAAGGTTCTCCAGGCTAACTTACGCTGCTGGTCAAAAGTATGCAATCCCTATGATTTTAATATATGTGCCCACTTCTGACTAGAGGTCAGTAAACTGAACACCAGCAGCAATTTAGTCAGTGAAGCAAGCAAAACCAGCTCCTAACACAGAGAGCAGTTTGACTTAAACAGCTTTTATTTACTCCATTTTGAGAAGTAACAAACTGTATTTTTTTCTGTTTAGATCCAGAAATAGTCTATGTGTCCACATAAACAGATTTGTTAAGTCTGCACTGACTCAAGAATTGAAATTATGTCTGTAGATGACCATGTTGTAGTTTAGACAGCTTTTATTCAAACCAATGCAGCAGAGGAAATTTATTCTACATGCAGTGAGCTTGAAAGAAAGACATCAAAATTGTCATTCAGAAAAAGATCCATCTCTGCTGAAACCACACTTCCTTTTCCCATATGGGAACTAACTATAGGAACCTAACGACTGAGAAAACATTTCAGAGAAGAGTATGCATACACACCCACATTGGAACAGATTACCAATTGTTAGGCTAGTGAAGGCAAGCATATTTCTCTAAAGCAATCCCTTCTCCTCTCAGGAGATAAATCTTAGGCAAACAATACTTGCTAGCAATGAAAATATAAGATGTCAACACCTTTGTAGCTTGTTATGTTATTTAATATCAAGTTTGTATGAAACACAGTGTGGGAATTAAAAATAAAAAAAAAAGAGAGACTGAAAAAAATGTGGAAAGTAATTTCTAATTTTTTCAGGTCAAATTCAGAACGTATTAGTTAGAAAGGTCTGGAATGATTATGAACTACATAAGGCCTGTAGGAGTCTTGGAGATGTTCTCCTGAGCCAAACAGCCATAAACAAAAGACAGCCTTCAAGATGAGATAAATCCGAGCCAACATGGATAAAAAGAAAATAAAACAAACAAATTCTACCTGACCTGAAACTCTCAGTAAGCCACAACACAAATGCTAGCCCTCTCCAAAGGACTGCAAAACAAAACAGATGTGGCTAAACAGACAATACAGTATTCTAAGAAAGCTCCCCCTGGACATTCGATTTACATTTAATAAATTGCATATAAAAATCATATAAGGCACACTTTTTCCACAGCAAACCTTAAATATGATAAATTGCTTTAGTAATGATAAATTGTTTCTGTTTCAGGTAACACTTGCAGATAGAAGAGGTACGCTCCTACCTTGCAGAGTTTTACTTCACTATTTAGGGATTATTTAGCACACATTAGTGCCACAGAAAGTCCTTCAGCTCCCATATGTAGCAAAATCTAGAGTATGGCATTTTTCTAAGATAAAAAGATGGAGACTAATTCATGATCTAGAAAAACACAAATAGTAATGCCCAGAAGTATGATAGAGGACATCTGTGAACAAAATTTGGCACAAATTTCTTATAAAATTTGTGTCTTGATGACTGATGATACAGGTCTCTTAGACATAACAGCACAGTTCAAGCCAACATTCCTCCTTTGCGTATGAAGCCAAACTGAAAGAAAAGCTTAGATGAATGTCTCAGCAACTTATATTGAACGAGGTGATGCAAAGTTGGCACTGGAGTGCTGTCTTGATTAACATCCTGATTTGAACCAGACGCTTCTAAGTCTAACATGAATAGATCATCAACTTCACGTGAACAAGGAAAAAGTCTTTAACAGGCAGGCAAGACTTACTTGGTAAATGCCAGAAGTGCAAGGGTATTCATTGAAGTCTCATGAAGACCAACCCACTCTCATTCAAGAGTAACAGTACAATTTTAAGAGTACTTTCTGAATATTTAATATAATTTGAGGAGAAAAGTCTTTTGTTAGGAGTCAGAGCAGTTAAATAAAGGTTATCAGAAAAACACAGGGCCAAGATGGATTCAGAAGAGATTCCTGAGTCATTCAACCAGGTATGAAAGAAATGAAAGGCCTGAAATATCACAAACCTCTAAGAGCAGAAAAATCAACAGTTTCCTATAGCTAACACTCCAGCTTACATGAAACAGGAATTGTGTAAGCAGAAAAAACCCCTCCATTTTAAAAAGTGATCCGTTTTCCGGGCTTAAATCTTCAGACTAGTTTAACTCTAGCATTAAAACGTCTCTGAGTTACACTATTTCATCTTTGCCATTGTACTTTGTTTCTGAGACAATCAGCAATTAAAAGAAGCTAAGCGAAACAGATAATAAAGCAACAGGTGGGGGAAACCCACAAGGCCTAGAAAGAACAAAGGAATAAGGCTTGTGGAAACTTGATGTTGGCAAATTAAGTTTTCACTCAGCAGATGAACAAATTCTCTAAGGTCTCTAACGTAGACAATTTTATAATGTCTCAAAATAGTCCCAAGACTATTCTCTTTCACAGAAACTAAAAGATTCGCATTAAGAAACATCTTTTTCAGTACATTGTTCATTAGCAACAGGATAATGTGAACAGAACATCCTTGATCATTGTCCTAGTTTCAAAGACAGGTATTTGCTAAAGAAGGCAGAAGCCTCCTTTAGAATAGGAGAATGTGACCCCCTTCCCTCCGAATTGGCAAAAGTTTGAAATCAAGGGGCTTTCAGGCAATGGTATGAGAAAAGAGGAATAACAGTCCTTTACTAATATATTTTATATATATATATAATAGGACAGACAGAACAACAATAGTAACCACAACAAATAAGAACACACAAACCCACAGACAGTCTCTTCCCGCTTGTTGGCAATCCCGCTTTGATGATGTCACAGTCACAGCTGGCAGGGACACTGGTGCTCCCGGTGCGCAGGGAGGGTGCGATGACTCCCCTGAGAGGGGAAGAAAGGGGCTCGGGAACCCCGAGTTTCCTTCCCTCGAGACCCTGGAGCAGGCGATGGAGAGTTGGTAGAAAACACGCAGCTTTGATGCAGTCCCAGTCACAGCCAGTCGGGGAGCAAGGATAGAAGCACCCAGTTGGAGACAGGAGCCTGCAGTGATGGCCGATCCTCCCTAGAGCTCCAGCAGCTTCTGCCTCTCTCCTCTGGATGTCCAGCAGCGAAGAAGAGTACCCTCCAGCTCTGCTCGGCTTTCTTTTAACTTGTCCCCAGTCTCAGGAGGCCTGCCCCTCTCCGAGGGGAAACAATCCCAGCTATCAGAGAGTCCAGATAAGGGCTAGCCAGCCGCACCCATCTTCAGAGTCACCTCTTTGTCTCATCTTAATCACCCCCATTATGGCTTTCCAGTAACTAACCACTGACCCATTATACCCTCCAGCAAGTAGAATGGGGAAAAATTCCAACACAGAGAGCTAAACAAAAAAAGCAAAGTATTCCAAACCCTGACAATCATTTTCCTTTGTATTGGCTGTCCTTCTACTATTTTCTATAAAAATTTAAAACTGACCTCATCATGCAAAACTTGCTTCAAATCTTGAGAAGAATACCAATACAAACTTCATTACCATGCTGCAAATAAGATGCTTACAGTGCTGCTACAAACCAGTACACTGTATAGGTTCATTAAATGATCTAAGACATGCTATATAGAGGATTTACAGTAAAAGTAAAGGTTGATGACCTTTTCCTCCATAGTATGAAACAAGAGTGCACATGGAGTGGACAGTTTGTAGTCTCTATTAACTCAAAGAGATGCAGCTAAAGGTGTCATAAGACAACTAGCACCCAGTGATGTCAAAAGGGTAGGCTCACGCCTCTCTGTGTGCCTTCTGAGTTGCACATTCCTGCCTCTCAGATGCCATCAGCCCTTGGTGCTAATCTGGCCCCTCATATAGACCATTCATGTACACTAAAGTGTCAAAAACCCCCCATAAGGATGAAAAAAAACGAACTAGTTTGCAAAACTGGCAAAAAAGTAAACAGGAGAGTACAACCACCACACACACATGCTTAGTCTCCCAAGTCAAACCAAGTAGAAAGCTGAGCGGGGGTCATCAACCTCAGAGCAAAATTCCCTTTTCACCAGCAAACCACTCAGCTGTCCCCCAAAGTCTCATTCTAATCATTCCCTCATTTTACAGATTTGAACATTTATCTAGGAAAGAATCTGAAAAATATCATGACAGCAGTCCATAACATTATGAACGAGGTAGGAGTTTAAATGAAACAACACCTCTGTCACAACTATCTAGATACTTGTGCTAATTTTCACTCCCTTGAGTCTGAAAAACTTATTCCTGGTTGAACAATGAAATCTGAACTAAAGAGTTAATGAACTCTTGATCTTCTTTTGCCTTTTTTTTTCTCCCCCTCAGATAAACAACATGATCTTTTACATTTGGAGCCACTACTGGATTTCAGTGCTGGCTTGTTTGCTTGCATCCTGAGGTTTTCCTCCAGGCTCTGTTTGTTCTCGAACATATCCAGAATCTCTCTCCTCTGTAGTTCTTGGCACTTACCAGCTTTCTTCATGAGTTTTGCAATACAAGACCTAAGGTGAGATAATTCAGAATACGCCCCTGCCAACAACACAACTGTCTAACCAGAAGGGATTTAACACTGGTTCTCCTTGCAAACCAGACAAATCTATATTCCTGGCAAACAGAGGAGTAAAGGTGTCACAGGAAATTTCTGCTTGCCTTAAAAATCTTGCACCTATTTCAAATAATTAGCTACGTAAAAATAACCCTGCCTTGAAAAGTGACAGTGAGAACTTTGCTCTTTCTCTTCTGCAAATACTCCAAAATTGCAAACAGAGGATGGGTTAAGGTTTCTTCTCCAGGAAAAACTGCACAATGATCTGAAGACAATGCACTTGTAAAAACAGTAAGTATGCTAAATTAGTAGCTACTTCAAAACAAACAAGCAAACAAAATAAAAAGATCCCCTCTCCCAAAATGTACAACACAGCAAAACCCCATTGTTACAAGGTACTATAGAATCCAGTAATTGACAAGAACCAAGTATGTTCTACCCATTTACCCAGCAGTAAACACGCTTAGAGAGCTGCAACGCTAGGAAAAAGACAAACGGATTTTAAGGAAAACAAAATCATTAAAACCTGAATTTAACCATTAGGCACTGTGAAAAATCCTCATAAGCTTCCGCGAGTTCACATGGGGAGTTTTTTATGTTTTTGCTGAATGCTGAAGACCCCAATTGGATTGTAGGTACAAAGTGTGACAGTTTTTATGTTTTTATCTCCCACACAAATGCTACAGGGGAGTAACAGTTCTACTCTGTATTGCTCACATGCCCACAAGTGGTTTGTTTCTACAAAAAAAATCAAACTTGAAACACCCAAACACAACAAACCTAAGGCAAACCACACAGAGCCTAACAGCTGTATAGATTTGCAGAACAACTGCAAACAAAACAGACCACTGTGGATCCACCCTAATATCCTCCTTCTTCCCTTTTCTCCCCAGTTTAGCCAAGGGGAATGATTGCTGTGGATTGTCACTCTTCCTGCAGAGCAGCAGCATTGCAGAAGGTAGTTGTGTCTTGACTTCCCATAGGACAAAAACCTAGAAATACAGGCTGCAGAAAGAAATGTCATTCTATTCTTACATTTTACATCCGTCTGCCCTGACACTAGTACACTGCTAATTTCCTGCTACCACCATGTCTCCCAGATGTCAGCCTCAGGCACCCACTCACCCAAAACTTCCACTGTGCAGGAAATGTCTGTTTTTCAAGAGATGTCACACTGTACCATTTCACACACTCCAAGGCAACTACTCCCAATCAGCTCTCATACTCAGACTTAACTCTCCCTTTCTGCAGTCTTGACTGCCATTTCCAGCCTCATAGTCTCTCTCTAGTCTTGTACTCATAGGGTCTGGCGATCCCTGTTCTCCTTAATGTACAGGTGCACTTGTTCCAAGCTTTATTCTTTGCTCCATCCAGCGCCATGTGCCTCAGACCACAAAGTCTCCCAGTAACTGCTTTAGAAGCTCACAAGTCACAGGACTATCCTGTATTGTACTTAAGGCATGATAATAGTAGAGGAAAACAGTGGGGAAAAAACCCAAACAAAATCAGCTCTCTCACCTCACACCACAGGCACACTCACTCCCCCCACCCGCCTAACTTCAGGAAAATTCCTGAACTCGTCACAGTCTCTTCTCAGCCTTCTTCCAGAACCCTCGGTCACACCCTCCCTTTTGGCAGGAATCTAACATTTATTCATCCCCAGTGGGAACGAGGGCTCCATGTCTTAAACTACAGCTTAAAACTAAGACTGCAAGCAGTGTTTTCACAACAACGTGGCGTGCCAGCTCCTCGTTGGAACACGAATCCCCCTCTTAACTGCAACTCTGAACGTCTTCCGGCAGCAGCACCGCCGCACCTGGGCTGNCGGGGACACCGAGCTGCCGCGCGGCCGGCCGCCAGGGGGCGCTGCCCGCCGCCGCGCCGCCCCACAGGAGACGGCCGGACACGCACGGACACGGCTGGACAGGCACGGCCGGACACGGTTGGACATGGCCACCCCGGCGCACAGTCACCTCTGCGGCGCGCACGGCGCCTCCGTCCTGCTGCTCCGGCTCTCGCTCCTTGGTGCTTCACCGCGCAGGCAGGCAGAGCCGGCCCAGCTTTCAAAGGACCCAGCGGACTGATTGTTCATAAGGAAAGCGACGGATCGTGTAGAGATGGGAAGGAGCCGGGCGCGGGATGGATGAGGGTGGCGGTGGCAACACACGCCACAGGGACTGAGGTTCAAAAGAAAAATACTTCGGCTTTCTTACTTACTTTTTGTGGGTTTGGGGATTTTTTTTGGCGGGGGAGGTGGGTGTGGTGGTGTATAGCAGACTGTAAACAAACCTCCATAAAAATACATCTAAGTGATAAAACCTGTGAACTGCAAGCTCAGTGGTCTGTTACCAAACTGCAGCAGCCGTCATTTCTGGTACTGAGGCAAAGGCTGCTTAGGAGACTCATCTGCTGAATTCCCTCTATACCTTTGCTGGAGTGCATTTGTTAGTGTACAGTTTTTTATCTGCAGAATTTTGTTTGCTAAACAAGTTCCTAAGTAATTTTCTGATGCTATTGTCTCCTAGCTCTTCCTAACAAAACAGGTCTGTAACTCAAAGCCACATCCATAACACAGGGAATTCTAGAATCAACTACAGAAATTCAGTTTAACCCAGTTCAGAAAATTCAAGACAAACATGCAAACCTATATACTGTATATACTAGAAGAAACACTTTTAATTCAATGAACTCAGAAGGCAAGTTTTATTAACATCTTCTAAAAATACTTACCCGGTCTCTTGGGTTTACATGACAGTATCAGAAAACCACGTAAGTAGATTTCTTCCCACAAGAAGTCTGAAAAATCCAATAACCACCTTGACTTCCACTTACACCCAACGACTAGGCATTGTGTGTATCTGAATCAGCTACACACCTAAGTCATGCTCAGGTACATTCTTTAAAGAGTAAAACAATGCTGAGGGAATATAAGAAGTGGATAGAAAATAGATTAAAAATCAATGTTTTAGAAGACCTTACTTGAAACTTGCCTCTTTGCTATGCAGCTTCTGCTATGCTACAGGTTTAAGACATGTTCCCTTCCCTTTCAGAAAAACTGTGCCAAAAAGACCACCAATAGCCTGTTCACAAGGAGAATTTTCAGCAGCATGAGAGGACAGTAAGGGGTTTTGTGAGAGACTGTGGCCCACAGGAAGGCTGCACCCAAAGATGGTGCTGGCTGATCTCAACGGTGACTGAGATGGGGGCATGGGGGGAAACGTCCCAAGCAATGCCAATGTCACGCCATCTTCAAAAAAACCCAGAAGAACTGTCCAGGGACCTACAGGGTTATCAGTCCAGATTTGGTCCCTGGGAAAGTCACAGAGCAAGACCTCGACAAGAGGAAATGCATTATAGTCTTAAGCAGACAACTTCAGATGGGTAAAAACTGATTAGATGATTGGTTTAGAGGCAGCAGTTAATGTCTTGTACTCTACCAGGATTGCAGTAACAAAGTGGAGAACTACAGAAGCAAAACCAGTGAACTGGCCTTCATCAGTGGCACGGCAAAAGTCACACTTGTCAAGTTTGCAGATGACATCAAACTGGGGAGAAAAAGGCAATGCACTGGAGAGTTGGGCTGCCAACCACAGGGACCTGGGTAAAGTGGAGGAAGGTGGGAGGGGGCCCTGTGCGGCTCAACATGAAGAAAAGCCCTGCCCTTGGGAAATCAGAGCCTCAGGCAGCAGGGCAGGCTAGACATGGCATGCCTGGGCAGCAGCTCTGCAGAAAAGGCCTTGCGGCTGGCAGCAATGAAGGGCATCAGTGTCCATCACCACAATAGTACAGACACAACCAGGAGATGGAGGAAAATGATGGCTCCCCCTTGATTCAGTATTTTTTAGACACCACCAAGATAAGATACTGAATCCTTGGTTTGGGCTCCCCCCTACAGGACTCACACTGCTGAACTGGTGTGAGCCCAACAAAGGCCCACCAGGATGCTCAGGGACCAGATCACCTACACAGTGAAGTGACCCTGAGGGACACGGCTGCCTCAGCCTGGAGACAGGAAACAGCACCTCAGAGCAACCCTCTTTGGCCTACAGACAGGTCACTGACAAGAAAGAGTCAGGCTGTGTCATGGTGGCTAAATGACATACAACAGGCACAAGCTGAAAGACAAGTTCAAACTGGAGATAAAGGGAAACCTTTCTCCTACAGGAACAGTGCGGCAGAGGTGCAGGTTGCCCAGAAGTGCTGTCTGGTCCCTGCTCTTGGAAGTTTTAATGACAGACTGTAAAAAAGCCCTGAGCCATGTGGTCTGACATCTTTGCTGACTCTATTTTGAGCAGAAAGTCAGACTAGAGACATCCAAGACTTTTCCATCCTTAGCTGTAGTGTCCATCCTCAGCGCTGGCAAGCTGCAACACAAAACTGGAAGTCTAGTGCACTCTCTAACTTTTCATTTACATTAATTTTGTTAATTTAGTGGGTGACCAGATTCCTGCAAATCCAATCTAGAAGATGACAGCACCTTTTCAAACCTACTGTCATGGAAGAAAAATACAGGAAAGTGAAAAACCTACTAATTTGAATCCCCACGCCTGCATGATATTGTCTTCCGTGCTTTTGGAGATCAGGGAGGATGGGCTTTCCTAAGAAACATTACACTGCCCATTACATATGGTCATAGGAAGTATGAGAAGAGGTGCATGACTCTTCAAGCAGGTAATAGAGTAACAAAACAAAGTTGTGTGAAAAAGCTCAGTGCTGCTCTTCCTGTAGCCACTGTAAAACACAAATTCAAGAAAATCAGCACTGGACACAAAGCATACAGATATTTTTGGAACCAAAACTAAATTCCCTCTTTAAAATGGGGAGAAAAAAAATCAGTTCCAGAACTTTTCACAGGCAGAGTAGAAACAAGAAGACCTGCATTCACCTGTATCAGAGAAAACAGGAAGCAGATGTGCTGCTGACATGCAGAGTGATGACAGAGTCCCTGTGTTAGCAAACAAAATTCCTAATGCTGCAGCAAGAGGTATGTCACAATTCTTAAAAAAACAACACAGAACATACGAGTTTCCCCAAACCCACTAGTCATTAGCAAAACTCTGATGTTTGCTTTTAAAAAGTTCTGCTGTGTGTAGCCCTCCTGACAGAGATTGCTGAACAGAGGAGTTGGTTCTTGTGTAAGTAAACTGATTAAAACTTTGTACGTGCTACTAAGTTCTTCACATGAGAAGTGGCATATGAAATAGGTGTTAATCCTTCAGTCTCCATAGGAAGGAGGAAAGGCTTTGAGAGGCAACAGCACTTAGCTAATTGGCATGCTGTAGAGCAGTCAGACAAGAGGTTGTGCGAAACAGTCAAAAGTTTCCAAGGTGGCTGTAAATTACAGGAGTCTCATAGTTTGAAGAACAACTGGAAGGGACTGCATAAATACCAACCATTATTAAGAACAGCTTTGAAAATGGCCGCCTATCGTTTCCCTAACAGACAAATCCTCAACAGTTTGAGGAAGGCTCACAAAGAGGATCGACTACCAACCAGTTTAGTTACTGATAACTCAGGTTTACTAGCTATTGGGCATTCTATTACCAACCCACACTAGATACTGTTACACAGATTGCCAAAACTTGAAACAATCACAATCTCATCTGGTTATTAACGTCAAGACTCTGCAGGTGCAACATCCAGAAGCACAGCTATAGTAACTGATCAGCCTCGCTTGTGCATCATCATCTGCAGCTCCATCTACACTAACGTACAATACATAACCTATATCCATCACATTCTGGGCTAAAAAAGGCGTCACTGGAAAATGAGAACTACTAGGGAAGGAAATGAGAAATAAAATTTAGCATTTGACCTTCCTGTTCTTCACTTTGATAGATTTTATCTACATATGAATTTACAGTTCTGCTCAGCTGAATAAGTAATTACATATAAAACACTGTAAGAAGTCAACATGTTAAGACCCAGCAAAAAGGCTGTCTTCTTCCATAGTTGCACACCGTCTACACAAATACCCGACTTTCCTGCTGTAGCTATGTGGCCTATACTAAAAGATCCTAAAAGCCACCTTTTGTAGAATGGTCTACTTTGCCAATGGAAAAAATGAGATATGCAAGCAACTGTAGGGAAGGGGAAAAAAAAAAAAGAAGTGTACAACTACACATACATGATCACTCCTGCAAATCAGTCTACCACATATACTCTCTATATCTACTGAGCTCTTCTTCCCGTCTCACACTGTTTTTCTTCCATTACTGTTTTCTTTGCTAGCTTCAGTAAGTATTTCAGGTACTCTAAATACACCAGTGAAGAACTACATGTGGAAAAACAGCTTTGAATATGGCAATACTGGTACAGTAGAAATCTTAACACACTCCACATTGGTAATAAAAATCCTAAAAATACTTTTAGATTTCACCTGGGGAAATGCAGAAGCATGAGGGGATGGCTACTGATTGAAAGAAATCCCCATTTTCCTACTTCCTTTCTCCTACTTGTTCCCTTACCCTCTGCTTCCTACCTCCTGCATGACAGGAGCAGTAGACCAAACAACTATCCATTGATAAACTTTATTACCTACTGACAAATATATAGTGTCACATTCAGGCTTAATTTATCATTCCCTTGCAGCTGCAGGATTGCAGCAGATGGAAACCTCTTGACTGGTTGGGCTACCATGACCTTTAGGGCACACCCCAGCATGTGATGACTACCAAAAAACGCTGGAGAACAGATCTCCTTTCACAATGTCAGGACATGGTGATCAAATCCAATTCTGTGCCAGATAGGAATAAAAATCTTTGTGCATAAACCACCTCTTTCCAAGCCCAACTTTTCCACTGCAATAAAACAGTGGGATAATAGGAATTTTCCATGCTCTTTCCTGTTACACATTGTTTTATTTTCTGTTCCCCAGAAATATAAACATAACTTGTGGTTTGGGTTTTTTTTTTTTTAAATTTTCTCAGAAAATGGAGATGTGTAATTCAAAATACAACAAAACAAATAATTTGCACAGCATTTGCACACAAATCCTGGGAAAGTGAATAAAATTGAAAAGTAATTTGCTATCACCTTGCTGCCACATATCATTATATGGATCAAGAGGTGCACTGCTGGCCTTTGCTGTGCTCTCTGTATACAATACGATACTGGATGGTGCCAGAGGACCAGCTGGTGTCAAACACCAACCTCAGATTTGAGGTGACAAAGAAAATTCTCTGGTAATGATGTGTATTTGTTCTTCTAAAGTCTTTTGACAGTGAAGACAAAGGCACAGCAACAGGACGAATTACAGCAAATTTAGTCTGTTTTACAAATCTATAGACTATGCAACATTGTTTTTTGCAGAAATTTGAACAAGGCAAGAGATTTTCTCATTACAAGCAGAAGACTACCAGCTTGGTGAATGTAATTCTGTCACTGCTGCCACAGAGTGGCTCTGTTAGAACACTTAGACGTTTCAGAGATAGATGCTATTTTAGATACCCAACAGGAGCATAATTTAGCTGGAGCGTGACTTAGAGAAGAAATAGTCATTACTACAGTCAACATTATGAGTATGTAATAGAAATGATGGCATGTTCTATGAGGATGAAAATTCTGGGGAAAAAATTGAGTTTGAGAGAAAAAAATGAGTGAGTCTGAAACTGGGCAGTAAGTTATTACACAGTTTAGACTTCAGCTACTTTATGCTCTATTCCATAATTGAAGACATTTCACAAGATGAATAAATAAAATTCAGCATTTGTGCGGTACCCTGACAATAGCCACAACTGCCACAGAAAGACCCACAAATGCAGTAAGCTTTCTACAAAATTCTCTAAAAACTGAAGAAACTCAAGTCATGCTAGAAAAAGAAAAGCCTTGTATGGACGAGTACTTGGCTAAGCGCCAGGAAACAGAGGGTCAATTCTGCAGCGCAGGCAGGCCACCTGCAAAATTTCTCAAGGAACTGTGATGGATCTGCGGTGGCAAAGGTGAGCAACAAAAAACATCCAGTTGTTCAAAACCATACAGGATAAAGATTCAGGGAGGGACAATCTGAAACTGAATAGACATCAGAATGGGAGGTGACATTCAACAAATAAAGTGACCTATATTTAGGGAAAAACACAGCAGTCCTAATAAGTTGACATGGCCTACTGCTCATAAAAGAGATTTGGGGTTATGACAATCCCTTTAAAACAGGAGTTTAGTACTTGATTAAAAAAAAATAGACAAGTGTTAGAATTAAGGACAGGAAAAAAGATAATTTTAGAGAGGTCTGACAATTTATGAAGGTTTAGGTAGGCTCTAGACGGTGGTGGTGCAAGGTAACTACACACCGTCTCTTCCAGTACAAGGATTAAGGGCCATTGAATCCAGTTCATCAGAGGCAACTTCAGAAGAACATGCATGGTTTATCATGGAACTGGCAGTTCACCTGAAGAACCACCAGATCATTTGCAAAAGAGGCTGTGTATTCTTCCTGACTTCATAAAGAAGATGGACATTATTCAGAGATGAAAATCTACTGATGATAAAAGAACATAAGCCACAACTAACTCCAAAATCTCCTGTGTTTAAAAGAGTTGGAAACTTGTAAGGGATCAGGTAACAGTAGTGCATACACATTTCCTGTCCTTACACCTTCATAGGTATTTGTTTATGGCTATTGTAAAACATGTTGCTGGTCAAGCAATGTATTTGGACTGACCTAATATGGCCATCTTTGTGTTCTAATTCTGCCTTCAGAACAAACAGCAAAAAAGAATGTGAGGCAACATCTAACTCAGTTTTTCTCCACAATAGTTAGGAACTGCTAATTAAATTACCACCACCCATCCTGTGCAATGAATGACTCATGGGTTCAATGGGGAAAGGAAGAAGGAAAACAAAGCAATGTTAGGTAATTAAAAGCTATACCAAAACGCACATGAAACACAGAAAGCAAATTAGGCAGGATTATCTTGCTTGTATATTTCCCAATCTGTGATAGCCCGGCTTTGCAACCAGACAGTTTTAATGTCTCCTGTTTCTAAAATGGCATGAGTAAGTTTTGAATGGTCTGGAAGAGTTTGATGTATGGGTCTTCTGAGGGAGAATGCCACTCATATGTCAGATTTAATGGAGTATGTGAAGAATCTCCACTTGCTTTCCTGGAAAGAGACCGTGCATAAATTATCAAAGACAGTGCTTTAAACTAAACTGGGTGGCTTGTACTTGAGCACATATGGGAGCACTCAAACTATCCTCCAGCAGCTAAGACAGGCAACCACACTTCTCTCCATCCATTCCAGGCAGATCAAAGGTGCATACGACCATAGCTTTAGATGTTAATGAAGAAGAAATCAGATGCCAGCACACTGACAGGGAAATGTTTTTTGTCATCAGTACCAGAACATCCCACACACGTCTGCCAGTTACAAAGATACTGCTGTAAAAGTTGTTCTGTATCTTCAGCATTGGATCATAACCAGAAGGTTATGGCTGATTATGTGTTAAAATTGGGCTAAGTTTACTAATAGGTACATCTGTCAAAGGGGAGGCAAGATTAATTATTCTTTTCAATCCTGTGTTCTTTCCTAGGACAGAACCTTCAGCAGTGAGTAGAAAATGCTAACAGGGCTAAGTAAGTATAAATAGACTGCAACTTCACAAAATCTGATTGTTTTTAGGACCAGATATTTACAGATTGTGTTTTAGTAAGAAGAGTAAAATACAAATTTCCATATAAATTTCCAGGACAAGAGGACATAGTCTCAAGCTACAACAGGGAGAGGTCAGGTGGGACATTATAGGAGGAATTACTTCACAAAAAGGGTTGTCAAGCATTGGAACAGCCTGTCCAAGGAGGTGGAAGAGTCATCATCCTGGGAAGTGTTTAAGGAAAGACAGGATGAGGCACTTAGTGCCATGGTCTAG
>VYZT01021024.1:0-32805 GCA_013400735.1 Pomatostomus ruficeps
CTCGCGGGCGGGGACGGGGCGCGGGGCCGCCTCGTCCTGCCCGTCATGCCCACCTGGCTAGGTTCCGCGGGCGGTGGCTGGGGCTATGGAAGAGCACCGGCGGCTTCCTGGGACAGAAGCAGCAGGCGCTTCCCCCGCGCCGTGTGCGCTGGAGGCAGCTCGGACAGGCACCTGGGGCTGCCGCGGACTGCGTGAGGGCGGCGGCGAACGAGGAAGAGCGAGGGTGGGTGGTCACTCTCGGTCGCTCGCTCGCAGGGTTGCCCCCGCTCGCTGTCTGCGGTGAGTCGTACCCGGAGCGCCGGCCTGCGGCTGCCAGGCCCTACAGAAGGAGGACCCGGGGTGCCCGGAGTCCGCGGCGCCCCGCCCCAGGAGGCTCCTCATGCTGGGCGGGCTTGTGCGGGGCGAGGGACCCTCCCCGAGCCGCCCCGGCTGTGAACCCGCAGCTCCCGGCTGTGTCCCGGCGCGACGCGGGGAGGCCGCGGCGTTTCCCGCTCCGGGGGGCAGGCTCCGCCGGGCTGGGCACAGGCAGCGAAGGAGACGGGGTTCCGTGTGACGTCCATCGCTGTCCTCGGGTGCGGCGGTGCTCCCTCGGGCCCTTGCAGCACGCCTGTGGTAAGGTCGAGTGCAGCGTGTCTATGGACATGGTTAGTGCTGGACCTGGCAGTGCTGGATTAACAGTTGGACTCGCCGATCTTAGAGGTCTGTTCCAATCTAAACGGTGCTGTGACAGGGCTGCTTAATTAAATAAATGGTGCCAGAAAATTGGTGAGTGCCTCTCTTCACACACTCCCACACTCACACACAGCCCCACACCTCTGCGTTCAGGAGATGATGCACCTACTTTTGAGGTGTTTTATGTGAAATGCTTCTCTGCAAGACTGTGGGAATGAAGGAGTAAGTAAACCCTAAGGTACATACAAATTACCATAAAACAAAAAGAAATTAAAACCTGCTTTTTTAAAATCAGATGAGACCTCTCGTCTACGGGTGATGAAAAAGCTAGACAAATGTTTAATTCCAGTTATTCATCTTGCCTACTGCAACTCAGAAAGGAAGCAATCCAAAAGCTTGTGTGTAGTTCTAGCTTGCAAGCTGACATGAAGAAATGGCATGAAACTGTGTCAGGGCAGGTTTAGCTTGGCTATTAGGAAAAGTTTCTTCACCCAGGGGGTGATTGGGCACTGGAACAGGCTCCCAGGAAAGTCATCACAGCACAAGCCTGTCTGAGTTCAAGAAGCATTTGGACAATACACTCAGGCACATGGTGTGATTCTTGGGGCTGTCCTGTGCAGGGCCAGGAGCTGAACTTGATCCTTGTGGGTCCCTTCCAATTCAGGATGTTCTATAACTTTAAATTTACTGTCACCCTTCTGTGTATATATAAAAAGCTTCTTTTTTTCTTTTAATCATTTTTTTGGTTTGTTTTTTGGTTTTTTTTTTCTTTTCCTCCCATGGATTATGTAGGTTTAGATAAGCTGATAGAGTGGCAGGCTTTTCTGTCTTACTTTTTGCATACGCTAACTTGGTTGTTTCCAATGGTAATGATATTCTCTGATTATTAGGATTTCCAAGTAAGTGCTCACTCACACTGAATGCATCTCTAATATTTTATTTTATTTTTCAGTAGTAGTAGAGGAAATACTGAAACTGCTAAATATGTACAGTTCATTAAGAAATAAGGTTTCCTCCCCCATGATTTCTGGAGTTTAGGAAAACTGATACAGATGGGTTTCTGGTCTATGTCTGTGCTTTCCAGGGAGTATTGTAACGTAAATAGAAGGGTATAAACATCTGATACATAAGAATATTCCTATGTGTCATAGTGTTCCTCTATCTTGCCATGTCAATGCTGTCGCTACAGAGAAAAGGATAATCAGTAAATTTGGAACAGAGACTTGTTGAATCTAAACACAATCTCATCTCACAATTGAATTTCACTTTTGGACAGAGCATCTTCAAAAGATCTCATGGTAATCATTTGCCAGCCTTTCTAGCACAGTTTTGTAAGCAAGACAATTACTGTTGTCTAAACTTAGTTTGCTGCCTAAGGAATGTAAAATATCTATCAAAACAGTAAAGGAATTTACAACACAAGTGGTGTACCAGGGAAGCAAGATGAAAGTTCAGGGAAGCAGGATAAAAAGATTGCCCCTTTATCAGGGCTGGTCTTTGATAGTGTTTTATGTAAAGTCTGTAAAGTACTAAATACATTGTGGAATACAAGCCAAAGCAGTAAACACTGAAGAGTATCAGGTAAATATGTTACTTCCTGAGCAGTAGCTGTAGTTAATTTTCAAACAAATATCATCCATATAAAAAACTGTGGGGGTGTGTACAGATGTATGCCACTGCATTCTTATGCATGGAGTGTTTGACTCAGAGAGGCTGGAGTACTTTGGTGCCAGGAATGGAAGGAACGGAATTGCTGTTGCATTGAAGCATTTATTCTTTCTCACTTCCAGCCATAAGCAGGGAATTGCACTCTTTGGACATTTTTACATGAGGAGGCCTCACTTCTTGAAAACATCCTGTCCTTATACACAGTTCGTTAGTTCCTTGTACAACTTTTACTAAGTACATGATGCAAAGGGCAGAAATCCATTAAAAACACAGATTTGAAAGATGAGGCCCTCCAGTCACTCAACCACCTGGATTTCTACAGCTATGCTGTCTATATTTGTTTGTATTTTACACATTTTTGGTGTAATGAATTGTACTTCTGACACTGGGTTTCAGTCACAAACCTTTTTTTCCTCTCCAATGTATGTTGTTTCTCTTCATCTGGAAGCTGTCGAGTAAAGGAAGAACCAAAAGGCAATAGGAAGAACATCAAAAGACAATGTCAGGAGCAGAAAGAACTGGTAACACCTGTTTTTTTCCTTTTTTCTGTGTCAGCATCCTTGATGCAATAAACCCACTGTGTTCTCTGCACTCCTCTTTTGCCAATACCTTCTTTTTCCTCTCCAGGCCAAACAACATAAAGGCCTCTCCCCATTCAGCGCATTCTGTTGAAACAGTCCCACTTTCTATTTTAACTAAATCTTACCGCAATAATTCCAAATTCAAGCACATTTCCAAGTACCCTTAGTTTTTCCTCTGTCTTTAAAATGTGAGACAGTTTATACTGTGTTTGGCTTTGAGCAACACTGGCTAATTGATAAGTTGGCAGCTTACAAGAGAACGCCATCTGCTGCATCCTTTGCTGTAGGAGGGACTTTCAATATTAGATTTTTTTTATATGACCACTGTTTTCTGTAAAACCTCTAGAATCTTAATATCTTTCCAAATATTCCATCAGGTTTTACCAATGAATTATTGGGAAGGGGGGCTAAGAGATGCACTCTATAGTCATCCGCATCTAGTTCCTTAGGAAATTTAACTGATATGTAGTATGAGATATTTCAGAATTGCACATTTTTCAAGATGCAAATCTTAATAAACATAAAGACATTTGTTAACTGATGCACTAAATAGAGTAATGCACTAAAGAACAACACCAGGTCCAATCTTCATTCTATTCCTACAGAACATTTATTACCCTTGATGGCAGGGATAATCCATGTGCCTGAAAAAGTCATGTTAGCGCTATATATATTTAGAGTAATAAAACAAACTGAGTGAGTGCCATGTAGAGAAATGCAGGCCCTCAAGAATAAACATATAAAGGCATATTTAATTTATTTGTGAATTCCATCCTGAAAGTCTTGAGATAACTACAAAAGATTCAAACATAGTAAGACTCATGGAACAAAATGTGTTATGTCCTATCAGAAAGAAAATGCAAGTGTCTTGTAGCAGTCATAGTCTGAATTGGATTAATTTGTAAGTTCATAAGCATGTTTTTGTTTTAAGCTACATATTTGTACTAAAATATTTTTAAAGCTTTATTATTATTATTTATTTAGTCAGAAAGAATCATGTTTTTCCATTTGTAATGTGCACATTAACCTGTCTTTCGCATGCAATATAGATCTCAAGCACAAACCAAAAAGGTTAATATTTCCCTGTAAAATGATCCCTGGAGATATGGTGGCAATCCCCTTTCAAAGGCCACGTAAAATTCCCACTGACATTCCTTTAGAGTTTATTGCTGATGGCCATGCTGATCTTGCTGGCTTTGCACTGAAAAATACAGCACATTATGAAGGGTCACCCATGGCCAACTTTCTTTGGTCTCTGGTGGAAATGAGCAAAGATGTTCTTCAATGACTTCATTCCTTTTTCATTAAAGAGTTGATGAATTTGTTTTGTGGTTTTGTTTTCAGTTTCTTTCAGGAGGTTAAGGTGGGGTTGTAGTTGGTTTTGTTTTGGTGTCTTGGTTTTTTGTTTTTGGTTTTTTTCAGTTAGTACCAGCTTTAAATTACCTAGCTCAGTTACTGTTGGCAATTATTCTAGCAGCAAGGAGCTCAGCATGGTTGATACTGATCGAGTTGGTTTGCTGGCAAACTGAGTTTTGTGCTGTCCTTACTGCACTTTCTGGGTTGCAAACTAGTTTTAACTACATCGATGACAAATGTCCTTCTAGGGCTTTTGCATCCTGCCAGAAGGATCTCTGCTGTTCTGGTATTGTGAGGAGCTGGGAGAAATGAGTTGTAAAACTAGAAGCCAAAATGTACTGAAAGCACATCTTTATGCTGTGTTCTAGGCATCCAGCTTCCTTGAGTACAGTTTCGTTTGTATTCGTGTTGTAAACCAGTTCCCTTGGATAAGGTGAACCTGGGATTGTAACTTGGTACACACTGCTGCTATTGCAATAACTTAATTTGAGTCACAGGGAGGAAATGTGCAATAGAAAAAGTGTGGCATTAAAGAATAAACATGTTACAACTTCTCAGTGTTTGGGTAAGCTTTTTGTTACAAGACATTCCCACCCGGTTAGTCACAGGAAAACACTGGGTTTATGGGTGCTTATGACCCCATAACCTAGCTGCAGCATTCAGTGCTGTACCTTGTAGAAATGCAATAAGGTGTTGGGTTATGTAGTTGGTCAAGAACGTGATTCAAATGTGCATTATGCTGATGGGAACATAGTGCCTGCATCTTGTTAACCAGCAAGCTTGAATTTGCCCTTACTACAAGTAAGGTTAAAGGGAAAACAAAGGAGAATGCTTGTTTAAAGAAATCAAGCTATGTGGTAGAGCTGTGAAGATTTTAGAAGAGGAGCAGAAATGTTAGAATCCATTCCTAAAGAAATCAAATTATCTTTTTCCTTCCTTGCATGCAGCTGATAAGCTACAGACCTAATCTGTGAGGCTGCAGAGTTGGTCCTGATGCTTCTTCACCCCTCTAGAATTAGTGCTCTCTCCACAGGGGATATTCTGGTGGAGACACAGCATACCAAATTATGTGTCCAGTCCTGCTCTAGTATCTCCCAGCTCCGTTAAGATCTGGTCTCCCAAAGATTTGTAAGTGATTCATTATGTAGTTTTTAGAATTATTGACAGCCCTAGACATTTTGGAATGCTTACATGCTGTTTTAATAGTTTACTATATTGTTAGCAAATGATAGGCTATTAAAAAGCTATTAGTACTTTCCCCACTTGCAAAGGCTACACTCCATTCACAGGGTAAAGCTCTTTCATATGAACAGTAAACCAATAATCATATAAATATTTAAGTAAAATTATCATGTTACCGACTCTAGACTGAGATCACGCATAAGTGTAATAAACCACTTCCAGTGATAGTGAGCTGGAATGACTAAAGTCCAGTTTTATCTTTGACGAACACTCCAAAGTGTTTGGAGCTTTGGACACCCAAATAAATTCAAACACACAGATGAGATGAGTTGCAGAACCCAAACAATTCTTCTTCTTTTTAAATAAGCAAAAACATCATGGAGGATATTCAACATTCATCAAAGTTTACTTAGTCTTCATTACCACACCTCATTACCAAAGTATCTGAAAGAAGCAGAATGTTTGGAGACTGGATACTTGGCACATATATTTTTCAAACAAACAAACAAAAATTTTAGATAGGAGGAGGAATTGCTGAGGAGAGTCAGAGGCTCTTTTGCATATGGGCTGCAGAGACGGAAGGAGGTTTGGGTGATGTCTGTATCCATCATGTCAGGTCTTCAATTCCTAGATTCTGTCTTTTGTTATACTTTGTATTTCTAGAAACACACTACAGCTTCACTCTCTAAAATCCTGTGAGAAAACAAAGCTACTCAGTTTCATGTACAGTGAAGAATCCACAGCATTGTGCTATTATATTTAGAGGGGTCCTTTGGTCAAATTAACCCTCCAAGAGCAAACATCCTTGGCCAAAGCCTTGGGGTCCTCCAGTCAGTAACAGGGTGGAACCTCAGACCTATTCACTCTTTCACACAAAATAAATCTTTAGAACACATTCAGCATTCCTTTCAGTCTTTCTAGATGAGAAATTTTCATGTCTACTCAGAGCATAGGCTCTACAACAGATGATGTGAAAGATTTTATTTCTCCTTTGGATAACTGCATGACAGCATAATGAAAACTCAGAAATATCTGCAGGTCTTAACAAACACCTTACCCAAAGTGTCTTATTCTAAGAGAAGTTACTGGAAGTGCATTTACAGAGGGGTAACTCTTAAAAACCACTTATACTTTCATGGTCATGAAAGCTAAAATGTGACAAATGTGTAGCAATAATGTATCTGTAGTGTGGTTTGTGTGTGTTTTATGATGGTCCTGCAGTTCCTCCTATAGTCTAAATCAGGCAATCTGTTGAAAAGTACCATAATCCCTTCACCTACATGTCTTCTGCAGAGAGAGTTTGTTTGGATTTTGTCCCAGAACAGTCTGTAGCTGTGTTACACTCTCAGACTTAGGAGTAGGGACTGGTAAGATGCTCCAGGATAAATATGTGCCATCTTTCCATGTCACATTGACTCATGACTCATGGATTAATGAATTTCCATTAAATTCATGTGTTTTTAGAGCAAAATCTAGAAGAATTTGCTAGCTTGTTTAAATTCTAAACTAAGTTGTTTTAGAATTTTGAGTGCTGCAACAGTTTGATAGTTTGCCAAAAAAGAAAAAAAAGAAGCTGTCATGTTAGTTCTTAAAACTATGCTCAGCTAGGTTTTTTTCAGAGAGATTTATTTCCTTAAAATCGCATTTTCCTACTAAAAGTGCCTGCTGGGCAGAGCTATGTGACAGGCAAGTAGGCATTATCAGCACGTTTACTTTTCAAACATCTCTGTCACACTTGAACAGTACTGCTGTGGTGTCATACATAAGTGATGAGATAGGTTGTGTAAGAGTTTGTGTACTAGGATATAAAAAATTAAAATGTATTATAGCATTTAAAGTGCAGTAACATTTTAATTCCAAACTAATCAGAGCAGTATCCTTATACCAAGGAAAAGCATTTTCCTTGACTTTAGTATCCCTTTTTGGAGTGTACCCTCAGCTTCAAGGAAAGTTGCAGACCCATTAGCACAAATTAGACCTCTTGGTTGTCTGAAAGGTACAGAAGCTTCTTTACAGCTTTGGTTCCCTGCACTGTCTAGTACACGTATGGAAGGATGCAGACACAGGCTTGGATGTGATCAGTGTACCAGCCACGTACCGTGCTTTTGTCTGTGACGTCTTGGAAGCAAAAAGCAAGGATTTATGATGGAGCTTAATGGTGAAGGAAAGTTTTTAATCACATTGGGGTAAAAGTAAGGGAATAAAGGGACAAGTTCCCCAGTGATTTTTTGCAGAATCACTATCATTCTGCTACCACAGTCCTTTATAAACAGAGGAAAGTAGAAAAAAAACCCAACCCAAAACTATCTTTGTTCAAAATAAGGTTAAGGAAGTGAGATAAATTTATGGAGTATTCATGGCACTACTTTGGATTTGGATTTCTTTCATAAAGCTTGAGACTTGGCTTTTAAGTCAATAAGGACGTTGAGACACAAAATTAATTCTCTGAGGCTGCTAGCACTACAAGGCTATATAATCACTCTGGGATTGCCAAAGATTTCTCTTTTTTTTTTTTTGAAGATTTGTGTCATTTTCACTCCCACACATCTGGCACGAGAACTCTGCACTGGCTAAGCTGAAAAATCTTATCTCATAGATCATTTCTAGCAATAAATTCCAGACTTTGTGCTTACTTATATTGTCCCACAGCCTGGAGTCACCGATTTTGTAGAACTAGGAATGTGGCCTGTAAAATATTTACTCACTAGCATGCCCCCACCACCCAAAAAAAAAAAAAAAAGACCCGAAAAAAACCATGCCATGCCTCAAAACCAAGCCTCAAGCTCTTTCATTGTGAAGTCAGCTTTGAAAATTTAAATCACATGGAACTGGCTCTCAGGGCCAAAGAAAACAGGCAGCTGGATTCCATCCCCCAGCTAAGAATCAGCCCTTAAATACCTCTTAAATAGACACTTTATATGAGCTATAGTCAAACTCATTTTCAAGTAATGTTTTCTCGTGTGTCCCAGGAAATTCAAACAGCAACTCTGTGTGTGGATGGACTGGGGCACTGACAATGGGTAAGTGTGTCAAAAACCTGCAAACTGCTAATGCAGTTCTACTACAGTTCTTCTCTAAGGTCACACCTGTGCTAAAAAACTGATGTATTTTTAGTCCATGTCATAGTCCTTATATATAGCTAAGGCAGCTGTGGTCTAAAGAACTGTCAGCAAATGGCCTGTGCTAGGTCTTTTCCTGCACGCTAATTCACATTGGTGAGCATTTTTTTTCTGCTATTGTGTTCTGCAAGCACTCTTATTTATGGGTCTTATTATGCTGATCCTTTTCTATATGACAGGCATGGGGAACATGAAGGCAGTGTTACCTTATACATGGAAGTCTTTGCAACTCGTGGCAAAAGAAACTGGCAAGATAAAAGAAGGTAAGACAAATGAGACAAGGGCAGGCACAGATGCATTTATCTCTACAGGTTAAATTAAATAATATGCTGGGGAGGAAGCAAAGGAACAATTCCTAATACTAAACTACAGATCTCCAGTTTAGAAACCTGTCTCCTGGAGTAGAATGAATCCTACTATGAATCCTACTATAAACAAGCAAGATCAGAGTTAGTAATGACCAGCAAGTGTTGCTGGGAAGCAAATGTATTCTCTGGGGGTGGAAGAATATGGTATGGAGACACTTGAGGTGCAATGTACTCTCATATCTCTCTATTCCTCATGACCAAATTTCAGAGGAAAAATTGGCAACTGGCATATAATAAAGCCAGAATATTTTCCAAGAGTCACAACAATCATTCTTGAGTAACTTACCCTGTCAAAAAAATGGCAGAACAACCAATCAGGTTATAATGAACATGAAATGCCTCCCCTTTGTTTTCATAGGACAAATTAATGTTTTGACTCTAGGCAGTGTTGCATAACATGAAACACATTAGTTTTAACCAATATACCAGCACAATCCAGGAACAAGCTGTAGCTTAATTTTTGTCATTTTTATTTTCAGTTTTCCCAGTGACTATTAGTGAGTGCCTGGAAGTGTTTTTTAATCAGTCCTGATACAAATTCATATATCCAACCATCAAGATAGAGGTTAGTGTGTTATTGCTGCTGCAGGAACCTTAACTCACTTGCAGTGACTTTAGGAGGATTAAGTCAGAAACAATACTATTTTAATGCCATTTTTTTGTATTTACTTGGCAAATACTCTTGTCAATTTAAAGTTTCCCATGGGAGGTGTCAAGAGGTCACTGCAATTTTCATGGGTAAGGGAGGGAGAGTGGTTGAAACCATGGCCTCCCTGCCGCTTTCTTCAGTATTTTTCTTCATGTCATTAGTGCTGTACTCAGCCCTTTTCCCCAGCTTCCATTAGAAGAGGGAGTGAGAAAATGTAAAAATGTTAGTGAGAAACAGAGGCAAGAAACATAGAAAAGGCTTCCCTGCTGTTTTATTTGGCTACTTCTAGGCCTCAGTAACAGTAAACTCAGCCACAGAAAATGAGTATAGAATATATTGTCTAGTATGCACAAAAACTCCCAGATGCTTTTAGTGCATTTTTTTCCCCAGTTCATTCTATTATTCTACACAGTCTTCTGGCCAACAACCACAAAGCCTTCTGACCTCTGTGTTATCCTATGGCAAGAAAATACGGTTCCCTAAGGCTGCAAAAGCATCAAGAGCTGGATTTCCAGAAATGAGGTACCTGTAATTTCCACGACCATCAGTGTAGCTGTGAGCAGCATATTCTTCAGACACCACTAAGGCAGAAATGCAGAATGGAGGGATAGGGGATACTCCACATCTTACAGGCTTGCCAGTCTTCTGAATTTAAGCTGAAAATACCTGAGTTGAGGTATCATAGTTAGCTTTGTCAAAGCTAGTGACTACAGAAGTGATCTGATCTGCGTCCTACTGTGGATTAATGTGATCCCTCTAACAAGCCCCCATGGTTTATTGTGTGATAAGTCAGGCAATTGTATAATTAGTAAATTTCAATTACATATTTCTCACATTTTTAACTGTTGTAGGGCAGAATAAAACATCTGTGGGGATTTTGCCAGCAAGTGAAAACAAAAATAGTGCTAAGTAAATACATTACAACTTGATCAATGCAAGATAAACATTATAGGCTACACAGTTTTTCTCCTCAGTAGGCCTATTTCACATTGTATGTTCATACATAAATTTCTCTTACTAACACTGCACAAGCAGTCTGGCACCATCCTTGACAGATGAGCTTTAGGAACTGTTACAAAGTGGTTTAAGTTATAGCTCCATCTGTTATATCCCATCCTTCTGATGGAGATTGTGTTCTCTGTGGCAGAATAAGCAGAATGGAAGACATGTTCATATCCTCCCCAACTGCAGCGCAGAGTCTGGTGCCTTGGCTCACACCCATCTTCTCAGCAGTCAAATCAATAACGCTCTGCTTCGTGCCCAAGCATGAGGGTGGGAGAACATTTCCTTCTGCTGATCCCGCTAATCATCAGCAGAGGGAATGAACAGACCGTGGTGAACAGGAAAAGCTTAACAAATCACAATGGGATCTGACTCAAGCTTGCTTTAATTTTACTGGGAGGAAGGAGGGGTTATGGCTGTGCTCATCCATTCTCCACTGTTGTATGGATGGCTGGATATCGGGGGTTGTGGTGGAAAGTCTGCCCATTATGGATCTGAGTACAGTAGCTACTACAGCATCACTGCAGGGTTAACAAAGGTTGTGGGCCAGGACTGAACTGTGCTTCCTTTCGCACCTGGCAATGTTCAACCTCATGGTCTGTGGAGTAAGAATTTGCTGAAGTTTCTGGACAAACAGGATTGTCCAATGTAGAGAAAGCAGTAGTGGCCATCTGAGGAAAGGTGACAAAGCAGTATTAAGTGAATACAGTGAGTTAAGTTGTTCAGGGCACTGTGATCATTAACTGATATACTAAAGTCCAGGTGGAACTGGATATAGAAGTCAGTGCAATCAGGCTTTTCCACAGCTGGAAAAAAAGTGCTATATTACTAAGCTAAAAACCACAGCAGGGATGTTTTAGTGCTGTTGAAATAATTCTCATATATGTAACAATAAATACAGATCTACCAAATAAGGCTTTAAAACTACTGAGTATAAAAAAATACTCATATTTCTTATAATTAAAAGACATAAAAGTATGTCTAGTATTATGTCCAAATATACTCTATTGAGAAGCTCAACTGTCATAGACTTCATCTTTTAGGTTCCTCTTAAAACATTTGAAGAAAAGGATTAAAATACTCCGAACAGCTATGTAAGTTATCAAAATTAATGTCAGTGGGAAAAGATCAATTAAATGTCCTTTAATAATAGCAAAATAAGTGCATTTTATTTCTATCTTCCAGACATCTTTATCAAGAATTGTTACAGATTCCCAGAATAAATGAGATTGGAAAAGACGTCTTGAGATCATTGAGCCCAACCTTTGACCGAGTATCACAATGTCAACTACGCCCCAGTAGTAAGTGCAATGTCCAGTTTTTTCTTAAACACTTCGTACAAAGGAAGAAACAGAATTTAGAGGAAATGTAACAGCTACAGCAGTTTATAAAAAGCAGTTTTAAGCCGGGCTGATGTTGGTAGAACTCCACAATAGACAGAGTTCTGGCTTATAATTAATGGCACCTCAGGTTTTCTGTCCTTTCTGTATCCCCGTCAAATCAGTCACTTCAGAAAAAGGCTACCTACCTTAGTTTTGCAAAACTGCTCTGACAGCATTCAGAATAGTTCTAGCAGCAATAAAACAAACAACAATAAGAACATCTGACTGCTCACGGGAAAGCCAGTGGGAGGAAATATGGGATCTCTGAAGTTTTGCTTGAGATTTACAATTTTTTAAAAAAGATAGAACCACAGTCTATTAGCCTAAAATTTGAATTTAGAGAAGTTTTATTCTATATCAAGGATACAGCCAAAATACATACTTCATCCCTTCTCCTAGGGAAGAGATTACTGTCAGGACTACGCGCAGGATATAGCAAAAATGAAAGTATGTCAAAGACCTGATTGGTTCTCTTCTCCTCAGAGCATGTCTGCATCAGCTCAAGCCACAGTCCTATTTAAATCTGAATTGTATTTTTTCCTGGCTGACTACAGTCCCTAGGGGAACATCCATCAGCCAAGCAGAAGTGAATCATGCAACGCCCCAGCCTCACACTTGATACAGTCAACCTCAGGGATGGCTTGCGAAAGAACTGTCACAGCCATCCTGAAACTAAGGAAATGCTAGTTTGCATTTGCAAAACTCACTGGAGTTTTCCCACTGTGCAACCCGCCTGTGGCTTTGGCTTGTGTTGTGCAGCTCACGTGAAAAAACTCTCCAGCTCTTGGCTCTGTGTGTTCTCTAAACTGTATTGTTAAAAAGAGAGAGAATGGAATTGGCTAAATCCCATCCTGCTTTAAAAATGTCTTGGAAATAAAATCCAGAGGAGTGCACCAGATCAGAGATGCTCAAGGCAAGCAATTTAGGAGCAGCAGCTGAACTCATATATATATATGTGTGTATATATATATATATATATGTGTGTGTGTATAGATACAGGATATATATGTACCTGTGTGTATATATATGTCTGATAAGTAACTGCAAATTAATATATCTTTGTGCAAGCAGCTTAATTAAGGCTTTAGTTGATGAAGTGTTCTTAAGACTCTTGCACAAGTCAACCATTCTAAGTGCTAGAATTTGAATTGATGAACTCATCAGCTCAGCTGGAAAACTTATCAACTTGGAAATGCATCTGAAGCACAAATTGCGTTAACACACAAATTTAATTTAAAGGAAGCTCTTTATGGGCTTTAAAACTACCACTTAAACTCTACAAATTGCTCCATTTAAACTGCTATGATAAAAATGGCAAAAAAATGGTTTAGGAATGGCAACAATTAATTTCTATTTTATACTAAATTTGAGTCAACATGGTTAATGAATGAACAAATGGTAAAATAAGACTTGAGAAAGCACATAGTTATTTGAAAAGAGAAACATTTAAAAGAATTGAAAAGTTAGATTTGGTTTATCACAGCTAATAAAACTAAGTAGAGCATAGTTTTATTTGGGCTTTGATATGGTGCTTTTAGTGGAGACAGAAGTCAAATCAGTAATTTAGTCAGGGGCATGCTCCTACTCCAGCCTCTGGCAGAGGCGAAGATTATACAGAGCCCAACCATACATTTAAACTGTGCTAAAAGTGTTGTATTTTGTTTTATTTAAATTTGCATCTAGTCATTTGTAGGAACTGGACATACCATGCCATAAAGCTACTAGAGACCATCCAAAGGAGGGCCAAAAAGACGGTGAAGGACTATGAAGGGAAGCCATGTGAGGAGCAGCTGAGGTCACTGGGTCTGTTCAGCCTGGAGGAGACTGAGGGGAGACCTCATTGCAGTTACAGCTTCCTTGTGAGGGGAAAAGGAGGGAGAGGCACTGATCTCTTCTCTGTGGTGACCAGTGACAGGACCCGAGGAAATGGCCTGAAGCTATGTCAGGGAGGTTTAGGTTGGATATTAGAAAAAGATTCTTCCCTAGAGCATGGCTGGGCACTGGAACAGGCTCCCCAGGGAAGTGGTCACAGAGTGTCTGCCAGAGTTCACTGAGTGTTTGGACAATGCTCTCAGGGACATAATGTGATTGTTCAGGGCCAGGACTTTGGACTCTGTGATGCTTGTAGGTCCCTTCAGACTCAGGATATTCTATGATTCTATGATCCTTCTACCTTCCAGGAAAAGCAATGTAAAGATTTGTAAACAGATGAAATATTTATTGCATTTATGAGTATTTTCAGAACATGGCCTTGTACAAGGAAATACCCATAAATTGCAGGGCCTTACAAATTCCTGTTGGGGCTCAGCCTCACCGTTTCCCCCTGCAGGACCCCCCGCACCCTTCCAGCCGCGGCGGAACCTGCGGGGCTGTGGTGCCGCGACGCCCGCGCGCGCTCCACCTGGCGGCTCAGGGGCCGGCACAGCATCCGCAGCGCCGCTTCCCAGCGGATTCGGACCAAGTTTTAAAGCTTTAGAACGACGAGGTGAGTGGAGAACGAGTGTTTGAGTAAATATACAGCATTTATGCTCAAATAAGAGCATGGGGGACAGAGAAGCAGTGAAAGCTGAAGTAAGAATTTCTGATAAATAAGGCAGATTTCTCAAGAGCACAAAGAGCCTTGTCAGGAATGTGGTACACCGCAACTCGATTCAATCAGCCATTCACTTACCAGACCACAGAAAAACCTGTGCTCCGCTTCCGTTCACGTTGCCCAAAGAAGTAACACGTTTCTGAAGTTCCTTCCAGCGGTAACTTCACATATGCACTCATCAGAGTTCAGGAAATCGAGGAGCAAAAGCCTCTTCAGGCTCCGTTCTTCAAAAAACATTTTAAACATCAGTGCTCTGGGTAGAGCTCATTGCTGGGGGTCTTACTCCTTTCTGCTGACAGTTTTATGGTAGTTTGGTTGGGTTTTTTTAAACATTCCTCAACTGAACTTACAGCTGGCTTTAAGGGTCAAGAAGCAAATCTAAGGAGAGACATCAGTGTAAAAAAGTTCACAATATATGTTTTGTGTGAAAAATACCATTCCATATCTCAATTTGCTACTAGAATTAGGACAGAAAATTCTCCAAGGTGAATGTAATATGCACACAAGCCAAATGCTCAACTAATTTCAATAAATTACATACAGACCAATTAATTATCTTGCAGCCACACTGTCTCTGATGTCATTACAGCATACATTAATTAGGGATTTAACATTTCAGATGAAAAAATTACTTTAGAAGACAAACTTATTAAATGTGTCAATTTAAAGTTAGCTTTTGAGGGATTTCAAGGATATTCAGTCTTGGGTGGCAGGTTTGAAGATTATCCTTGAAAAGCTGTCCACAATCTACATGTATTTTTCAAATAATTAATTAATAAAATGCTCTGTTTGTAAATATTGAAGTCTGCAGATTATGTCCATTTTTCTTACCAGAAACAAGCCAGTATACTGCATAAGAAATGAAGACTGTCAACGATATGATTTCAATTTAAAAGAAGTGAAGACAGCCCAATCCTTAAATTGAGTAAGACTCTATCACCTCAATGGGATCAAAACCACAGAGCATCAAATATACCAGTTGGCATATTTTCTTGTTTCCATACAGTTATTCTATATTCTTTTTAATCTATGAGTCCTCCCTTCCTCCAAAAGCTGGGCAAAGTATGATTTGAAAAATCCAACCTGAAAAAGGAAAGTAATTCACATTCATTCTTTATTAAAGTCTTTAGGGTGTATCTGCTAAATGTCATGGATGATGTAGCTCATGAGGATCATCTCTCTGAAGAGAGATGCAGCAGTGAGAAGTGGAATGGAAAAGCAGCCCGGTGAAAAGTTTACTGTGGGAAGTTAGGAAAAAAGAAATAAAGAAGGAAAGACAATGAGAAGAGAAGCAGCATAGCACACAACCAGCACTGTTTCCAGCAATGATCATAGTTTCTCATCAGATGAAGTAAGAAGTGTTTATCAAAGAAATAAAGATATTAAAAATAATCTACTGAAGGCAATTAATTATCATTATTATTAGTTATATTCTCACTGCAGATTCCCAGGATACTGCTGAACTACAGTAAGTTTGTTATGTGTTTAAAAAAATTAACACTTTTCAGTGGGCAAAATTTTAATGACACCACAAAACAATCATACAAAAATCATGTACACATTTTGACAGTTTAAATTATATATATATATATATATATATACATACATATATATACATATACATAGACTTGTTTTTACTTTGTGGAAAAGCAACTTTTGACAGTTTTAGATTGTGACTGGTTGTAGCTGAAAAAAAACCAGCCAAACCTACTTTTCTACAATAGGGCACTTGGAAGTTTAACAGTTCATCAATTCATAACAAGAGAGACTTACTGTAATGGGTAAACCAGTAAAGCTGATGCAGAGATGATGACTAAAAAACAACAGAATCCCTAATGTCTGCCCTGTACAGTATTGCTTTGACATGAGGAACGAGGAAGTGTGTCAGAACAAACCTGGTTTTGCTTGTAGATGGTGGAAACCAAGCTACACAATCCAGGAGCCAAAAGATGTGAAGTGCTACACATCACTTGTGGCTGCAGTGTTTTGTTTTCCCCTGTGGCTGCTGGAGCAACAACTAGAACAGTCAGACTTCAAAGCCAACCTGGAAACCTCCCCCCTTTCAGTTCAGTAGTGCAGTATATCGTCATTGACCACATTACAAAATCAGAGAGGTGAACAACTGGGATTTTTGGGAGGGGGATAGGGAAGAGGAAGAAGAAAAATATTGGAAAAAAGAGTATTCTGCCTCCAAATGAATTTCATAATCTCTCCCCACCACCACCCGCCCCACCAGACATTTCAATGATGACTTATGTACCAGTTTGCCCTGATTCAGAAACACCATCAAGATATTGCAGATGTGACAGAAGCCTTCAGCTTCAAAGTACAATAGAAGTGAAATACTTGAACTGGACCACTAGATTAAGATACTATTAAATACAACCATGAGGGTCAATAAAAACAAAATAATTTCTTTGTGTAGGTGTAAAGAAAAGCTATTTGAAGTATGTAAGTGAATAGCTAGATGTGAGTATTTCCACAACACAGTAATGCTTCCAACTGCTCAACCCTACCAGCTAACTGTTCCTATGGCAGAAATTCTGTTTTAATGATAGGTCTCAGTTTTGCATCAGAATATCACAAGTATTTCTTTTCTATTTCTTTTGAAATTTGACAGGTTACAAGTTTGGTGTTTTTTGTTTGTTTTGTTGGGGTTTTTGGGTTTTGTTGATTTTTTTTGTTGTTGTTTTTGGTTGCTTGGTGTGGGTTTTTTAACACTTTGGGCACCTAATATTTAAAGAACACATATGCAAATCCACACAAGAAAACTCGAGAAGTATCTCAGTTTAAAAGGCATGTTTTTTCTCTTTTTCATACAATCAACATTCTTCTCTGAAGTCTTGCCTCTCCTGCTCCATGTTACATTCTCCACGATTTGTTATTCAGCTGTGCAGACTTCAGACACTGCTATGTAGTAAGCATTAAGGAATTTCCTGAGTCAGGTTTATTCATCATTACCTGTAAAGAGTAGAAGCAGGGAGAGACAGTGTGAAAAGGAGAGACACACATAGACACAAGTCAAGCTAGGGTACAAAACAATCTAGAAACCACAATTTAGTAAGCAGTAGCACAAGAATCCACCAAGTCTGTCACCAATGAGGTGACCATTACCAAAGCTGCCCTAAAGTGCTACATACAAATGTTGAACATCGTGTCATCTTGGATCAGTGAATTTAAGGTAGTTGCACCTCAAGTGGCCTGCTTCAGTTAGAACAATCCTCTTAGGAAAGAGCAATGGAGATTTTTCCCGAACATTCCTTATTTGAAGAGCATAAGGGTTTAGAGACAGAAGCTCATGAAGATCCTTCTGTCAGTCACTTGTCCTCTATTCTCCCCCATTAGCATAGGACTTTTTAATTTAAGTGTCTGAAATGTAAAGAATTACTTTTTCTTACAATTTCTGGGATGCTACCACAGATCTGTAAAATACAGAATTAGAACTGAATCTAATAAAAACAGCCACTTGTTAATCAGCATTTTGCAAGATGAAAGTCAGCTCATTTTAACAGGATTCACTCAGACAACAGCTTATAATTTATATACCAACATTTCAGCAAATTTTCATTTAAGCTTTCTAGCACTAGTTTTAAAATATCCTTAAGGCAGAGTAGCAAGCAAAAGAAAATGGCGACACTACAGTAACCACATTCTTATTATTCTACATTGCTAGTCTTTTGGACACTTGAAAAATGAGCTACTACAGTGTATCTTTCCAAATCTGCCATTAAATCAATAAATTGTGGCTGAAAAAATATTTTTCAGACATTTCTCTGTCATATTTCTCTAACACAGCATGAAAACAACATGGAACTGATTGTTCTTACCTAGTGGTTCTATATCAGAAAAAAAAAATTGGGAAAATGTAATTTGTATTAGAATTTTTAAAAAATTATTAAGCTTTTATAACTAATTTTAAGACTTCCCCCCCTCAAGTATTTACATATAAAATCATAGAATGCAGTACACTTACTTGACCTTGCACTGCTATTGCAACACATTTGTAAAAGAATTTAAAAGATCCAGAAAGTACATGTTGGTTAACATGCATTAGAATATTTTTTTCAAAATTGAAATACGTTAAATGATGATCATTACACACTCTTCTAAAGCCAATATATGATGCTTCTGATTTCTATAAAATAACTAAAATTTTAGATTCCTTTTCTTTTCCCCTCTCCAGTGAAGACTTTCATTAGAAATCTAAAAACACATCATGAGTTATGCAGTTAAATTTTTGACATGAGAGGAATGAAAAAAACCAAAACCATTCCCTCACTGATGGTGGTCTGTGTGGTTTTTCATAAGAGTGACTCTGAAAGATGGAGGAACCATCCATCTGCCTCATAACCTGTGCTAAGCTGGGCAGGGTTCCAGAGCAAAATAAATTCTCTTCATGCACTACTGAGCCACCAGCTAAGAAGGACGGTGCATACACATCAAGGTCTTCTGAAAAATGTTAATTATAGGAAAAAGAGCTCTACGAAATTTTTAGAAAAGGAGTGATGGTGCAACCTATTAAAAGTAATGTTGTAGAAAGCATAATACTATTTTTGCTAGAAGTTCATTAATTCTTAAGATAAAATTGGTTTCAATTCTGAAAGTTTTGTTCTAGATTTCCACTTTCCCCATCTGTGTAACTGCTTTGCAGAAATTAAATTACATTGTACAATTTGTAAGCCAGTTATTGATATGGTTGACTCTACTTGCACATTCTGTTAAATTAGAGTGGTCAGCAAAGTTCGCCTTATTTTGTTGCAGAAATAAAACTACCCTTTGTGGAAAATTTTAATGAATTTAGACAATCAATATAACAAAGCACAGGTATGTTCTATGTTCTGTGATACTACAAGTATATTAAAGTATTTGAAAGTATATTAGAACCTATATTGTATATGACCAAGGAAGAACATAAGACAAGCCATAACTGCCAGGATACGTTGAGGTTACCTTCTTGGTAGGCTCCATCTGCCATTACCAGGTGAAGTATTTTGGCATACAGGTGTTTGTGTTCATTTCCAAGAACAGTCTGAACTACCGCTGAACAAATATCAATATTTTCATCTTCATCTTCAAGTATAGCCTGAGGAAAACAACAAACCATGTTGCCAAAATTCAATTTGGTATAAAATTAAATAGTTCAAATGTATTAAGTGTAATTCATGGATAAACCCAAAGTTTTTCTCTTTAATCCACTGGCATGGCATTTTCTCTGTTAGTATTTTAGTGTGCCAAAACAGATTAAAAGATTATAGAAGAAAAGCTTTTACTCTAGTCACACAAAGCAATTAGTTAACTGGAAAATCAAACAGTCCTAAGTGCTTGTTTCTTAAAATATTTCCACTTGAGCTTATTCCACAAACCTTTATTTTCTCATAAACTTCAATTAATTTATCAAAGCCTATTTCCTGCTCCAGGTTATATCTCAACTCTTCTAAATGGCTGAAGATACTATCACATTCTTCACATTCACTGGTAATTTCTCCATCACTATTATCTAGAAAGAAAGAAAACAACAGTAAAACCCCTTCAGTTTTCCTACATTCTTAATGTTGTTTCTAAGTCTCTAAAATAGACATCCTTTAAATGCAACCAAACAGGTAAGCTCAGGAGCACTGGGTGATGTTGGCAGATGTTCTAACAATGTGCAAGAAAATAGGAATAGTCCCTTTCTTGAAAAAAATCCCAAATGGGAAGTATCCAGGTACCCCCTCTAAATCCCCACTCTGACAATTAGCCATAACGGTACTCAGCCTGAAGGAAAACAAGGTATGGTCTTAAAGCAGAATTTCAGGTAGCAAAGTAGGTCAGGTTCCATACCACCACTCTATAAATTTCTGAGGTGAAACTCATGAAGGGTATGGCAGCTGTCCCAAGCAAAGGAAAGGAGTTCCTTAATGAAGCAGCTGTCTTCTAGCAAAAAATAAGGACACATGTTACCCATCCATTACTTTCTGCCCTGAGATGCATCTTGTTCCATGGAACAAGTCTAAAAAACCCAGTACTAATTTAGGCTACAGAGTTCCTTGTTCTTTTATAAGTGCATCTTCTTTGTGTAGTAATTAAGTATGCTGAGTGGTGCAATAAGATACAGGAGAGAAATCAAAACAATTTTGCTTATAGGCTACAGAAGCCTTAAAAACAGGTTTGTAACAGTAAAACATTAGGTAAATCTAACAAAAAAGGGATGTTTTAAAAAATACAAGACGGAATCCCTTGTAAAATCCCATCATAAAATGCAAGAAAAAATACTTGCTTAAATAAGCATTGAAATTTGGAGAGAACTTGTCTACCAGGGAAAAACATACAACTTCTTATATTTCAGAGCATATACTATCAAACCTTTAAATAGTATTACCTGGTAGATCACAGACTTCATGAGTTAGTATTAGAACTCTACTACTTACAATTCTTACATATGACTAGTGTAAGGTATAGTCCTGACCAAATCACATCCTTCATTCAAGTATCAACAGTCGAATCAACCAGAAATTATCATTAAAATAAAAAGAGAAGTGGTATATGGGTTAAAAACCCATCAGGTTATTTCTAATTAGCATTGAGATCTTGAGCAGATTTTGTCTCAAGTTCTGGCTGTTACTCTTTTGAATGTTGGCCTGCCTTCCTCCCTGCCAACAAGGAAACCTGCAATTCTTATGGAATATCTAGAAGCTAGAACCCTGGTATTAAACACTAGCACTTGCAACAACAGCAGAATCACAGAAACAGAGAGTATTGCATGTTATCAGTGTATAACATCAGCATTGTCACAAAATTAAAGACATTAACTAAGTTTATTTTACCTTAAAATAATTCTTGCAATGTATTATATAGATAATATAGATATAGTCTCAGATGTTCAATTTGTTGAAAATTGTCTTCAATAAAAATTATACAAAGGTATGTTTTAGATGAGTTACTGATTCTCTGTATCTTTTTATAACTATATTTCCAAATGCACTTAATTTTATAGCAAGAGTAAAATACTTTTATTTCCACCATTACTTAAAAAACAGAACTGAGACTTCAGGGCATTGTGCATATCTAATGCAAAACGCTAAAAAAGGTAATTAATTTATCTGTCTCATTTTTAGTCTGACTGCATTAATACCTAATTTTGACTAAGGACAAGGTGAATAATTTCATGTTCCTTCTGATTGCCTGTTAAATTACTTAACTGTAATTTAAGCTGGATCCCAGATATTCCAGTCATGTCAATTGCTATTTCTTTTCCACACTTACAGCCATGAATTATTCAAGACATACAATGTACTCTGTCTTTGATCTTCCTTGAAGCCAAGTTTTAGCCAACTTAGAGAAAAAGGCACTTACCATCACCGCCCAACAAACAGTCAAGCTTTAATTTGCAACATGAAATGTTGCTTAGATATTGGCCTTAACATTCAGAAAGTCTGAATATTATCTGATTTTTTTAAACTTATGCATAAAAACTATTAATTAGAGCTTTACTTCATTATGAGCTGACAAAGCTTAAACATTATTCTGTGTCTGAATTTTTAACACAAATAAATAACTTAAAAAACAGGCATAACAGAAATTATACCTGACTGCCATTCTTCATTAAGAGCACTTTCACTGCTAGGGTTGTTTTCATCTCCTTCATCCAGCTCAGTACCATTTGTTATGCATTCCATGGCATTAGCCTTTAAAGTAGACTCCTCTTCTTCACTCAGTTCCTCCCTAGGCTGTTCCCTAAGCAATTGTTCCATTGAATCCTGGAGCTCCTGCAAATCTGTATCTGTCTCTCCAAACATACTACAGGAATGTGATATAAAGTTTATATAATTAATACTTTACAAGACAAACACTGTAGAAAGAGCTAATTTCTTTTGTTAAGCAGCAAACTGAAAAGCCAATCTAGCTGGAGGGGAAAAAAAAAGAGACATCCTCCACCCCACACCAGCTCCCCCAGCTACTCGTGACCTCAGTCCAACACAACTGCAGCATTGGTACTATTGTATCATGCAACACACAGGGAATAATCAGATACCTAACAGTCTCATAACAAGATAGTAAGTCCTCAATTCAACTTTATTAGTAAGGTAATTTCAAAATCTTGTATTTCTACACTATTATAGAACCCTGGCAAATACAACATTTTCAATCCAGATAAAAATGTGTCTGGAGCAAAAATAAAATCTACATCTAATCAGAATAGATACACCAGACTATCCAAGCTGCAGGGAATGGTCAGTTCCAGGGTCAGATTTGGAAGTCCCTGAAAGAATTTGGGTGACTTCAAGAACATCCTAACACAACCATAGACGAGATAAATAAGCATGATTCCCAAAATATAGAAAGAAAGGAAATATTCAAGAAATCTTTATTTCTAGAAGAGCAATAGCAATCAACTTTGAGTTGCTTGAGCAAAATGCAAGTTGCAGACACCAGACAGAATAGCACCTTGGATGGATTTTGGGCAGGAAATTCAGACAGCTATTGTGTGCAGTATACCCCGCTAGCTTCTCAGTTCTCTGAAACAAGACTTAAAGTAAAAGGTGATACCATACAAAATTTTTTAAATCTGGGTAAAAAACCCATGCTGGTATAGTGTGTATAACAATTAGTGTCTAACCAAAAGCATTCTTGATCTAAGATGCATGTTAAAATACCTCATAAACTTGATACACTCACATATCCTCAGAATCAGAGGGTCCTTCTTTGGCTTGCTCATCTTCTGTATCATCTATTTCAAGATTATGTTGATGCTGCACATCTGCTACACTGGGAACATCAACTAAAGTTCTGTACAGTTTGTAAAGGTCTGGGAGTGAACATGTTCTCAACATCTACAAAGGCAATAGAAAGCCTACTTGGTAACAATATTAAAGACAGTTTGAGTTTACAAAATACTTTGAGATTTCTTTTTTTTTCTTTTTCATTTGAAGGTCAATTGAAAAATAACAATGTGTCCAGCATAGATACTCTAAGTGTTGAAAATTTGACATACTGAACTTTACCTATCAGTTAAAAGGAAAGCATTCCTCCTACCTTTGTGGGTTACAGTGACTGAAAAGCTAAGAACATCAAGTGACATACAGCTCCTAGTTTTGTGATGATTTGTTCACCACGTTGACAGCTAACTAAAGGAACCCTACAGTAGATAAATAATATATATGCAATTTTTTACAGTGTATTTGTGTTGATCACTTCTAGTTAGGGTCATTTAAAGTATCTGACAAGGGAATACTTTTTAAAATGACACTTTATTATTTCTCTAGGTTGGTCACTGAAAACAGTAACTTTTGTTTATGGTATATTTCAATGCAGTTTCATAGCACTGCCATCAAAGGAACAATTGCCCATTTCAACCTCTCCTATGAAAGTGAACAAACAATTAGAAAACTGACCTTACCCCATATTTGAAAGTTTCTAACTATTTTGAAAAATGCTTCTGTTTCTATTAGTTTACTTCTGTTAGCCTACAGACAGAACATGAACTCTGTCTACCCTGCTCCCTGCTAAAGGTTTCCATAGTTTCTGGCTGAGAGCTGCAGCAGAATTGTATTTGGGAAATTCCAGAAAGTTCCATTTGCAGGTACTGTCCAGAGGTACTGAATATCCTCTTGCTGCAACTAAATGAGGAAAGGGAGTGTGCTGCTCTCTGTCATCAAGTCTGCTGCAGCAGTAACAACACACCTGCTGCTTTGCTCCAAGCTCTCTGCCCATCCAGTGCTGTATTAATGAAGCTGTGACAAACAATTCTGGCCAAAACACATGCCAAATATGTAGTAATAGGTGACATACTGAAGCACTACACATAGATACATCAGAGAATTCCATTATAAAGCATATCCACTACTTTCTCAATCAGATAAGGTGCAAAGAACATTCATCTTCCCCTACTCACAAGTTAGGTTTTCTATAATCATTGTCCAACTGCCAGATTAACAGCTTCATAAACCAGGGGAGTTGATAATAGACTAACCCTTGAAAAGTGAAAATGACAGCCAAAAATCCATTCATGTGACTATATGGATCTGTGAATTTTTTATCACAGATGGAAACAGCACTGTCCTTGATATTATGCTTCCTAGCAATGCATCAACCAATAGCTACTACTCAATTTTCAATTAATCACCAATAGTGCAACTTCCTTCATACACTCACAAAAATAGACTGGGAGTCAAAGGAAGAAACATTCTATCTTATGTGGCATTCCACCACTTAGGAAATCCTTTTCTACATAGCAACTAAATGCAATACAACTGTGACAGTTTCCAGAGACCTTGACACTATTGTTTCTCCACAAAGCAACTGCTCTTTCATGCACTTTCCACTTTAGAATCCAGGCAAGTATTGCACATAATTTAGAGTCTGTTTCATCTACTCGTTTCATAACTACTCTTAACATATTTTAAATCCACATCAAAACCACATTCCACCATCCTATGCTCACTTCAGAGGGTGAGCTGCAACTCAACCCTATGTAACTGGTCACGAAATGTCTTCAAGAAGCAGTTACTTCCATTCACTGTTCTCCAGGCTTCCTGCTTCACAGCTAGAACATGTGCTAGTAGGTTAAATCCTACAGGAATAAAATCACAGAAACGACAAGATATCTTTGCAGCCCTGTACAGTGATTGTTTGTGATGGCAAGGTAGTGATAATTCTAAAAAACTGCACAAAAGGGAGAAAGCAGATAGGGAAAGTTAGGAACGTCTTCATGAACTCCCTCGGTTATGTGTCAGAGAAGTGGTGGAATCCCTTCACAAACACCTGGAACACAGAATGTTGAGTGGTGAAACCAGAGACTTTCACTGCTGCATGAGACTTGCTATATGATGAGCACAGTGCAGCTGAACTACAGGGCAGACATAGCTAGACAAATACAAACACCTGCTGAAAGAGTTGTGCCATCTCTTCTGGCCTCATTCAACTTCAATAAGAAAGTAAGAATAATACTATAGAAAAAGAAGTATTTCTTTTTAGTTTTTTAAACTTGCCTTAGGGTCGTTTGCATCAAAAAGTCCTGTAGAAAGTCCAATCAACAATGAACTTTTGCCTTTATTTTTTGCTGGTGATATGGAACGTGAACGAGGTACAAAAGACTCTTCCTGTGAAGACTGAGCTGACAGAACTGGTGAGGCTCTTGATACAGCTGTGGGCTGTACTACCCTCTGGAATAAGGGTTCAGCTTGCTGAGAGTCACTGGCACGAGTTTCTGATGTGGTAAAAGAAAGTCTGTTACAAATCTAACTAGATTAAAACCCCAAGACACTTAAGGAAAAGGTAACTAATGTGAATAAAACTAAATAATTTCTGTTATACAATTAGACGCAAAAGTATATAGTACTTTATAAGTATTAAAATATTTTTGATTATTTTAATAAATACTATTATAATGTGAATTTTTCCCATTTTAACTTTTGGAGAATATACAACCGTCACCTATAGCCTGTTCTGTTCTCATGCCTTCTGTTTGCTCGTTATCCAGTCCATGACTGATATTATGTCATCCATTTCCACCTGTTGCCTATTACCTTATATGAGATTTCTTTGACATTATGTCAATATAATTTGCCCAAACAGGGGGAAAGAACCCATCCAGTTTTCTTAAACCATCCATAATTAGATGCAAGAGTATCACCAATGATACTTGACAGTACTGCCACTGTATTTTCTGAAGTTACTTCCCAGACCTTCAAGAACAAGCAATTCTTCTATGCAATAATGGCAAAAGATTGTCATTAGCAGCCACTTAAAACATTGAGCTGCAGCTCAGTATTAATTTGAGATGAGTATAAACAAAGCAATACTTCTATTAAGTAAATAATCAGATCTCATAACATCTTCAATAGTCATTTGAAAAAGCTGTAACATTCAGAAAGCTGACATTCACTTTTAAGTATCAGTATGGGCCACTGTCCTGTTCATCTACACACAGTGTAGCTTTGTTGTAACAAGTTTTCTTCCAAAGTGGCAAACTGAATATCCACAATTTGTTTTCCTACTCTATCAGAAATTTCCTTTTCAGAAGTAAGAACTGAAGAAGCAAATGAAAACAAAAACTCACTCTTTTAGGGTTAATGAAGTGAAAAGGGATGGCTCAAGCACCCCACACTGCCAAGGCACGAACACGAGACTGGCACTGACCTGCTGGAGCTTCCTGTTGTGGTTGCACCTTGTCAAGCGCTCCTTTCGCCGAAGCTGCCTCATTCATTCTGTCATGTTGTGCCCCGGTGTAACACATCACATCAAGGGGAAACACCACATAAGAAATGGTCATTAGTCTGCTGAAGTCACCAAGTGCAGTAAAGGCAACACAGCAGCAAGCCATGAAGCTTTAGCTAAGCGTAACATTTTAACTGATAGGTCCAAATAAAACTCAGTTAAAGCTCAGTTGTGAACTGGAGAGAAAGAGGTCAGAAGAGAGTACTTACGTATCTACTTTCTCTTTTACCCACACTTCATTAACAGTGATAGGAAACTCCTTATTCTCCTTTCTCTGGTGCATTTTATCTTCCGTTTCTTCCAATACCTCTGCTTCCAAATCATCAGGCTCTAAAATTAATAGTCATTTACCTTATTAAAAATTAATCCCAACCAAGCAAAATCCTTCATCTTTAATAATTTTCTGCATTTTGCAGAAGCAGCAAAAGTTTTGTAATCCCAGAGCTAAAAGTTTTGGTTTTTTTCTGATATCAGATGAGTATCTTAAAGTTCCAATAAACTGTGTCTTCTAAGAACCTCAGTAACATGCCCCCAGAGATCAAAAGGGTGTTGGTATCATGGGGGAAAAGAATCCAGCACATCTGATGGGGAGAAACAAACCAAATCCCCACCAAATTAACAACAAAAAATTTGAAGCACTTTACAATTCTATTTGTACTCTGAAGTTTTCTATAAGCACACAAAAAAATGTTTCTGGAAATTTACTAAATACATTACTGAATCAGTTTACAACACAGGCATAGAAAGCACCTGGTCCTACCTAAAATGTGTTAATAAAGAACTGCACATTACTTAGGGGAATATATAAAAGTATACACAATCATTACTTCCCTTATTGCATTCAATAAACAGATTGTAAGTAGAATTACTGATGAAATGAGTTACCATCCAGCATAATAGGTTTGCTCTGCACCAGGGTGGGTCCAGTTCTTTCAGATTTCTCTGGTTCAGTCATGACAGACTTTGTAACATCAACTGGTACTGAATACTGAGCTCCAACAGGAGAAAAAGCCTTCTCTTCCTTCTCCTCTGATGAAGACTGATGATCTCCTTCAAGAACTTCTGCAGTACCTAATAGAAAATTATTCTATTATTAAACAGCGCTTTGCCATATTTGGAAAATAAATGACAATGTGGCTATAAGTTAGAAATTTTTGTTTCTTTAAAGGAAAAGAGAAAAAAAGTTTGCATGCTTTTAGTACAACTATTAAAAAGTAAAAAGCTAGAAGTATTAAAATTTGAATTTTGTATGTTACATTATCATTAGTACAAGTTTATATAAGTCCTTTTGTGTTTAGAAAGAAGAAAGAGCAAGAGTTGACCAGAAAAAAAAAAATCGACTCATATGGTAAGTCACATGCTGACAACAAGGTTATAGGACGCGGCTAATACAAAATTCAGATGATGACATCCTTTTAAAAAATAGGATTGTTTCTATTAAAAGGCAAAGTCTAAGACTTCTCAGCAAAATGAAGATCCTTTCCTTTCAGCACATCCTGGTTAATTTCTTACCACTTCATGAGTTTGAAATATTTTAGTGTCCTCCAGTATCAGCTTGTGCTTACATTCAGAACTGAGGCAACACCCAGAAGTAGAGAGCAAGAGAGAATATAAGAATATACTTCTATTACTTCAGAATTTTTCTCAGCAGATAAACTGTCACTGCACTTGCAGTGCAGATAATTACCCGCTGTGCTTACCATTTATTTCATCTTGTTCCTCAAGTATGTCAGTTTGCAGCTGCAGCTCTGCTTCTCCTAGGATCCTCAGAACTGAATCAATAGGGCTTTTGCCCCAGACTTTCCTGTGAGGTTCACCAATATCTAACTTAATTACTTCCCCCAGAGTTTGACCTGTTGAGACACAAACACAAAAACTTTTTTAAATTAGAAATTTTTATTTACTTCCTATATAATAAACAATCAAACAACCTCCATGAAACTATAAACTACAAAGGCTACAAAGCCAGAACTCACATCACCTCACTGCACGTCAGACAGCATAAAAACTGTGCTCATCTAGAGTTTTTCTTCTGCCAATTCCAATCAATAACAGGAGTTATTCAACACCAGTTGACATATGCAACTTAATAAAGCAGTAGCTCTTTCCAGAAATTCAGGCACTCCCAAAGAAAGCAGTATGAGAAATGTTTAACACCGGCATGGAATCATCTTGAACTTTATCTGAAATGGTAAACTAGAAAGTCTCTTGTCTTGCTATCCTTTGACATTTATTTCTGTTATTTCTCCCTCTAAGGAAAACAGGATATAAAGTGACAAAGAAAAACAGTTTCTTGATCTTCTAACATTCTAGCGCTATAAAACTATTATGCAAAGATGCAAGTCTGTCACATTCTCATTGATTATTTATTTTTACAATATGAAACAGACTTTTAGTAAGACATACTGAAACAAGGAAAAAGGGGTTTCAACCAAAAGACCAGAGAAGGGAAATAGAAACTTTTGAATGACAGTCTTGATTTAAGAAAGGAGAAAGCTGAGAAAAGCTAATAGAAGTAACAGATATAAATTGAAAAAAAGCCCCTCAGGTTTTTTTTGTTCTACTGATAACATAAAAGGATTTTCACATTAAATAAGAAACTTTCATATAGTTTAAATGCTTTTTATTATTTCTGTTAAATTAGTGCCTATTTAGAAGACACAAAGAAAGTAACCATGCATTTAATTAGGTAACTGTTTGTTGTTGAAATTATGAAATTATTTATTGAATCTCCTGCAGGCCATTTAACTACTCAGCCTGTGCCTTATTCCTTATTTAAGGGAATACATTTTTAGAAGCAGATGACATATAACTGGTAACAAGGTAATAATAATAATAAAGAATACTTGCTTTATAAAAACAAACACTACACATAGCAAACTGGTTTACTAATATCATGGTGACAAAAAAAAATACTTACACTCTGTTCCAGAGAGAGAATCCTCCATTGATAGCTGAGCTAGAGGAACGACCAACTCAGATGCCCCAGATTCCCATTTTTTGCGATCTCCCAGCAGTGGCTGGTCTCCTTGTTGTTCCTTACCACCTTCAGATCCAGCTGATTCAGAGATATGTTTACACTCCTTTTTTCCTTTCTCATCTTCTTGACCTCTAAGATTTTGATTTAATCTTCTCAGAATTTCTCGCTTATTCTGAAATAAGGACCAACATATGTCACTTAAAGTAATACTTTTCTTAAAAGGATACCTAAATGAAACTGTACATAATTTGACATACTTGTATTGTAGAATCTGGCTTTTTTATTTCCTCCTCAGATTCCTGGACAGCAGTTACATGTTCATCCTTTAAGTCCAAGAGACATGAAACAGAAAGTAGAAGAACATGTCAGAAAAAATTATNAGACTGAAACAGAATGCTTGATTGTTCTGTTTTTACGGGGCTTCCCAAAGACAGAATTTCAAGGATACCTTTCATCTTTGAACCATTCACTATCTGAAAGTGAGGAGCAAATGAATCACTCAATTTAAACACACAAATGAGATTTCAGAGCATAAAACATGTAGAGATATGACCTCTACCGTAAGATGCCACCAAATTCCTATGCTACAAATGAGTAATTCTAAAAGAGAAACAAAAAAGTGGAAAGCACAGAGTCAAGGATAATCTGTGAAGAAAAAACAGAAGGGAAAAGAGACAACTTAACTGATACGTAAATAAGCAAACTACATATTGAAGGCAAAAATGGAGAATCTATAGTCTGTGTACAAGGCTCATATTCTCCATCTCCAATTGCTCCGTGTGCTATTTTTCAGTCTGTTAGAGTCACTGTCTTGCATTACTGTGAGACAAACTGACCACGTGGAAAAAATATGCTAATGATTTAAGTATTTGTCCAAACATGATTTACTTTTCCAGCTATCAACTGACATTTTTATATACACTCTTTAGTGTAAGTTTCACTATATTCCCATGGAAAGAGCTTTCAGGGTTGAAGACAGTATGAAGTACCACACTACACTGAAATCTAGAAACAGCCTAGGTAAAAATACAAAAAGTTGCATTGAAATTAACACAGATTTTGTTAAAGATTTAAATTGTACAAGGTTACACTCATCTGCTCAGTTTCACAATTGTAACATAAAGCAGTTCAGGTAAACATGTAAGTATTTACAGTATCAGGGCCGAGAGTGTGGAAAACAGAAATCAGTATGCTCTTTTAGACAAGAAGAGACAGCAGTAACAGATTCAAGAATCTTAAGTTTTGTCTTCTTTGTAATATTCAGCACATTCAAACTCACTGAAAATAAAATTAATATAACATAGTCTTATCATTCAAAATTTATTTGCTCACTCATCAACTCGTTAACTCCTCTCTTCAAGAGGCTGATGAAAATCCTGGAAGTTGATGTCTTCTTCCACTAAACATGACTGCCCTGATCAAAATGGAAACTGCAGTCTAGGGCTCATCATAAGCTATTTGTTCAAAACATGAATTTCAGTTTCAGTGTACAGACGTGTTTCAACAGCTTCCAAGCTTTGGTTTCTCTTTACATTTTTTTTTCTTTTCGTAAAATTTATTTTCCCTAATTAGAAGTAACAAATGTCCTTAACAATTTGTTTCTACCCCACCTATACACTTTTTCTAAACATTCTCTTTTCAATCAGTGTTTACTTCCTTTCCAGTCATTTTAGTCTCTTAGCAAATACAAAAGTACCTACCACGCCCACTTCCTTCAAAGCAGAAGTCATGGAGATGACAGGTACACCAGGCTCCACTGGAAGCTGTGGCTTAGGAAGAGCTGCTCCAGGCTCTTGTAGTCCATACATAGGACTATGTTCTGTAGCTTCCACGTGAAAAGGCACATTAAGATTCTTTATTCCTTTTGCAATCAGCTGTAGAGATTCAATTAAAAAAATTTAAATGAAAAATTAACTTCAAGACTTTGCACATTAAACGCAGTATTATCAATTAGGCTCATGTAATCCTTACAAAAGGACAATAATGCCACACATTCATACAAAAGACAACTGCCCACTGAACATCAGTTTGTCAGCTTCACATCCTGCTTTATCTAGTCATAATGTTACTAGTTGGACTTGTTGTTCCATAGCACACAAAAGTAAAAGAAGATAAAATGCATTTTCGCCATTAACAGATCATTAATAAAATAGTTAGGGTGATCCTAATGATTCTTAGGTTTGATGTTCTGAAGTCTTCCTGCAAGCATACCTAAGATTAGGCTTCTAATTAGGGAGTTCTGATTGCCACAAGATACTCTCTTCAGTTTCAGAACTGTTTGTCTTGAAAAATCACGGTATAGGATTTTAGTTACACAAAGATATGGCCCTATATACTTAGAGACTGCACGTAACAGATTTATTTTCTTACATGTTCTTCCCAGGCTCTTTTCTCTCTTTCATATGCTTCCTTTCTCTTTCGTTCCAACTGTTCCTTCAGAACTGCAGCACGAGCATTTGCTTGGGCCTACAGTAAACAAGCAAAAAAAAGACCAACTTAAAATCATAAGCAACCCATTTAATGGAATATTTTGAGAAGAAATATTCTTGGATTACTCATCTCCCTTTCTCTCACAAATTCTGAAGTAAGATGTTCCTATGAATTTGATTTGAAACAAATAGGACTGTCTTGATTTGCGTTTTTTGGAAAGCACCTCTCCTTTAACACTGTAAGGTTCATGATATGTGAAAGGAGGACTCCACTGACAAAATCACCACACAAGTATAATAACTGATCTTCTATGATGAAATAACAGCAACTTTTCAAAATTTAATTACAGTTCTTGATTTGCATGGTTGTACTTTCAGTGTACATAGTAATCTTAAACAGAGTAATGTAAAATTAGAATCTCTACTTAAAGTTAGCTTTGAAGCCAAATGCATTTATCAAAAAATATTAAATATGCAGTTTAAATTTTACCAACTTAAACACAAAAAGCTTCACTTGCTGTTTCACCTCTAGTTTTCAGGTTATGCATAAGGTTAGCTTGTTTTTACACTGAACTCTGCAGGTCGTGGGGGAAAAAAGTCATAGAATAGATAAGAGCAATACTTGCTGT
>VYZT01021058.1:0-11787 GCA_013400735.1 Pomatostomus ruficeps
AAAAAAAATCAAACTTGGAGGCACTGCCAGCCAGTGGCTAAAGCCAGCTGGGAGCAGTGCTGCAGAAGATGTGGCACTGGAATGAGTGCCAGGGTGTGCAGGTAGTTCCCTGATAGGAATATTGGTCTGGAATGGTTTATCCTGGTTACCTGGTGTCCCTCCCATTGTATTTTCTCTAGAAAAGATCTTGCAATCTAGATAAACACACACAATTGAAACAGAGCACAGGATTTCTGTGAGGTGCCAATGCCAGGCTGAGCCCTGGCCATGCCTGGGCTTGTGCTGGAGCAGCCTGGGGCAGTGATCTGAGCTGTGGTTTGCAGCAGGTTTCATCCAGAGCCTGCATATCCCGAGCTGGGAAGTCACCCAACAGCATCTGCAGGCACCTCAGAATGGAGCTCACTGGAAGGCTTTGCTCCGTTAGCCCCAAGGTGAACCTGCTGGGTGGATCCCCCGAGGCAGTCACGGGGTGCTGGCTCGTTACCTCCGGTGCATTATGGCCTCGGAAAGAACATTCAGTGATGAGGGACCAGCTGTGCAAATAGCTCTGTGCAAAGGGAGATGACTTGTTTCCCATCCTCGCCCCTGCTCTCTGCATGCACAGCCAGCTTTTCTGCTGATTTTTCACCTTCAGAGGCTGTGCCTCCCCCCCAGCTCCCTCCAGATCTGCCCTCGTCCCACTCTGCCGTCTCTGTTTTGCAGAAGACAGACATCACTGACAGCTCCCTGGCAGCTCTTGCCTGCAGCAAGGTGAAGCGTGTCTGGCTGGTTGGGAGGAGGGGACCTCTCCAAGTCGCTTTCACCATCAAGGTGAGGCTGGAGGTGCTGCTGTTTCCCAGAGCTGAGCCCCAAACTGCCTGTCCCTGGTGGGGAGAGGTGGTTTGGGGGTGAGTGTGGATCCCAGGCATCCTCCTTCCTGCATCCATTTCCTGGCTCCCAGCCTGGACTGCCGAGGAGGGGGTCTGGGGCTGTTGGATGTCCTCTCTCTGCTGGAGGTAACATTTTCCTGCCCACAATTCCCAGGAGCTGCGGGAGATGATTAACCTGCCTGGTTCCAGAGCTGTCCTGGACCCTGCCAACTTCGCAGGCCTCGAAAACGCTGTTAAAGGTGAGGAAGTGTGCCGTGCTCTTGCATACAGGGGCTCACCTTGGCAGGAGAGCATCCAGGAGTGATCTGTAGGTGCTCAGAGTGCACATCAGAGAAACTCTTGTCCTGTGCTTAATGCCTGGCTCGTGAAGGCTCAGTGACCATGGCGTGTCACGTCCTCAGAGTGCTGGGAGGCACCAAGACAAGGGGACATTGTCTATCTCTCTTTGTGCAGCCACTCAGTGCTTACACTCTTGAGTGATGAGGGCAGGAGACTCAGGAGGGCTGAGGGAACCTTGCAGGGGAGATCCCAAGGCTGTTGCTTTAAGAGCTTCCTGTCGACGTAAAAAGAAAACACTGAGTTCAAGGGTGTCCAGAGACCTGCTTTTCTCCACAGGCTGCTGTCTCTGAGCACCAGCAAGACAGGAAATTGCAGACTTTGATTTGTGTGTCCCACTGGCCTCAAGCCTCAGGAGGTCCCCTGGTCACTTTGACTTGCAGTTTGTCATCTCAAAGGTGTCGGACTCCCACTGACATGACAGACTCACATACTGACACCACGCTGATGTGGCCTTGGCCCTGTGCTGTGTCCCGAGGGGCTTTTGCTGGTTCCTGTTGTGAAGATTTCTCTCTTTTCTTAGATGCTCCGAGGCCCAGGAAACGACTGACTGAGCTGATGATCAAAACAGCCCTGGAGAAGCCAGTGGAGGTGCAGGCAGGGGCAGCAGCCCCCCGGGAGTGGGGGCTGAAGTTCCAGCGCAGCCCCCAGGAAGTGCTGCCCAGCACTGACGGGAGGAGGGCGAGGGGCGTCCGCATGGCCCTGACCCGGCTGGAGGTACCAGGGGGGCTGGTGTGGCTCTGGTAGGCTGGGATGGAGCAGGACCCTGGTCCATCCCTTGGGAATCTCTCCAAAGACAGCTCTGTGTTCCCTGTCTGGTTGGAGTGGCCTCTGGCAGGCTCTCAGGGAACCTGCAAGAGCTTCTGGTACCTCTGAGAGTTTTTCCAAAGGGAGGTCTTTCCCTGATGCTGCTGCAGAAGGGCCCAGAGGTCAAAGATGCCAAAGGGGACTGGAGGGGACTGCAGCTCTGCAGTGGTGACTGTGGCGGTCAGCAGCCTTTTCCTCCCTCTCCCAGGGCTCAGGTGACTCTGCCAAAGCCATTCCCACTGGAGATGTGGAGGAGCTGGAGTGTGGGCTGGTGCTCAGCAGCATTGGCTACCGGAGCCTGCCACTGGACCCGGCTGTACCCTTTGACAGCCAGCGTGGGGTCATCCCCAACAGCTCGGGCAGAGTGGAGGGTGTCCCAGGTCTGTATCCCCAGGGATTTGCATGGGACATGTTAAGCACAGCTCGTGGGTTGAGGGCTTTGGGGTGGGAAATTCCATTCACCAAGGGCGTGGATACTGCACACCTTGGAGAGTGGAAGCTGAGGAAATGATCTGCCTCTGTCAGGGGTTAAGAGCTGGCTGGTCTCCATCTCTTTTTAGGGTTGTCGGGTTTAGCACAGGGGGTTTTACTGGTTCCTGTTACTGAAGTGACACAGCCCGTGCTTAGTGCTGATGTGCAGGTACACAAACACCTGCCACAGCGCTGTCTGAGGGTCTGTTCACAACACCAAGGTGGGGAACAGGGCAAGGACTTGCAGCCAGGAGGGTCCAAGGCCATGTGCTGACCAAAGCCTGGCTGCTCCATGTGTCCCTGCAGGTCTGTACTGCAGCGGGTGGGTAAAGAGAGGACCCACGGGCGTGATCATCACCACCATGAACGACAGCTTTGACACTGCCCAGTCTGTGCTGGAGGATCTCCAGGGGGGTGTGCTGGATGTATCCCCCTCCAGAGAAGGCTTTGGGGCCGTGGAGAGCATCCTGCGCAGCCGAGGTCAGTGCGAGGCTTGGGAGCAGCCAGCAGGAGGGTTCTATGGAGCCAAACTCCTCTTGGATCTGTGGGAGAGCAGAGTCTGAACCATGGGAATGGATTTTGCTGCTGTTTCAATGTTCCAAAGCCCAGGGAGAACAGGACTTAAATTCTCTCAAATATCTGTGTCATTGCTAAGGTTAATGACCACTTTCTGGGAAGGGCCATTAAAAGCAGCACAGACCTTGGGTAAAATGTCACTGTCAGCTGCCGAGACAGTGAGCTATTGCTCTTGAGTGGTTTTCCTAGTAATCCTTCCAAGCAAGTTAGAGGAAAGATTAAAATGCCCAGGAGAATAATTTGCTGTAGCTGTGTTTAAAGACATTCAATTAAAGTGTGTGTGTGTGTTTTGCCTCTTAAACTGTCTGAGGTTTAACAGTGAACTGGAAGCATTTTGTCCCCTGAGGTGGTTTGTGCTCGCCGTTGTTATGGCTCGCAAAGGTCTGACTGATTTGAGCCGACTGGAACCTGCCATCCCTCTCCTTGTGGCGTTAGAAGTTATTTCTCCTTTGCGAGGCTGAGCGCTGACACCGTGTCAGAAAAGGGCAGCTCTGCTGCCACATCAGGGCCCTGCCAACGGGGAGGTGAGACTGAACTTGTTCTCACCTGGTTAAGTTCTTTCTCCCGTCTCTCACCACCGCCCCAGGAGTCCGTCCTGTTTCCTTCTCGGATTGGGAGAAGATTGACGCTGCTGAAGTGGCAAGAGGCAAAGCTGCCGGCAAACCCCGGGAGAAGATCGTGGATCCTGCGGAGATGCTGCGGATCATCGGTCACTAAGGCAGCCTGGTGGGAACATGGCACTGCTCCAGTGCTGCCATCCTGGGACAACACCAGTGGGTCATGAGCAGAGCCTGGGAGCACAGGCCTGGTGCCTGGGGCTGGTGGTGGCTCCGGGGGGTGTGTTACACTGGGGCCTCTCTTGTAACGATGAACTCGGGATTCCCAAAGTCTCAAGACCTGAGGCTGCTGGTTGGCCTCACATCCCTGCAGCCAGCTGCCATCCCTGGGGGTGGTTCCTGTCGTGTCCTCAGAGCATTAATGAATCATGCAGTGCAGGTGAGGGGAGGTGTTTGTGCATCTGGGGGACTCCTGGGCAGCCACTTTCCCATGGCAAGTCGTGTGGAGAAGCTTCCCTGTGTCTTGCTGCCTCCCCTTAAACCACAAGCCAAACGGCTTTGTTGCCTTGTCATTCATGCCAGAGCAGGCATCTTTTAATAATGATTGTTTTTTAAAATAAACCCTTCCAGGGAAGCCAAAATGGACCTGCTACTTGAGTCTGGCTCCTTTGTCTGCCACTGCCTTAACCTCGGAGCAGCCCCCAAGTGCTGTGGCTCCTGTGCCATCCCAAAGCAAGGCAGCTCTGGGTGCTCTCCACTTGAGAGCTCTACACAGGCAGAAAAGGGCATTAATTTGCCTTCTGCTTCCCACAGTTAAATCCCAGCAGAGCCTGGGTTCTGTCTTAAGGGGCAGATTGGGATAACAAGCATGTAATTGCCTTGTTCCGGATCATGAGGGATCCTGTGTCCATCGGTACCTGCCAGTGCTGACTGGTGCAAGCAGTGCCTTGAGCCCTTTCTCTCCTTTCACTGGTGGGGTTATTTTTTTGGCCCGTGTGTTTTGAAGCTTATTAAATGCTTCTCTTAGCCCAGATTGCTTACGGTGACGGTGTCAGGTTTTAAGCCAGATTACAAGCCGTGAGCTGTAATCTCCTCTTTATCCGTGGCGCAGGGGCAGCGTCAGCGGGGCCCCTTCCCTGGCTGTCCCCAACCCCCCCGTGCTCCCCGCCAGAGCACTGCAGGATTGCAGCCCCTCCTCTCTGGCCTGTGGAAATGGTGACAGTGGCTCTGTGATGGAGGCAGCGGGTAAATCGAGCCAGGGCAACCTCCACCTCAGCCCAGCCCTCTCTCACGTCAGAGGACTTGCCCACAGGGCCCTGTTCTCCCACCTCATCTCTGTCTTGACTCAAGGAAGGGAGATCTCTGATTTCTCCCTATTTTTCCCTTTTTCTCTCCCATCCATTGCTATTTAAATCTCATTTGCAAGCTCATTAAGAAACTCAGGAAATGTGATAATGGGAGCTCGTACTCAAACGAGCAATAAAGCTTTTGTGGAGCAGCTGCTTGTGTGATGTGGCTCTCCTTACGTCTCGCGGCTGATGCAGTCCTAATGCTGAACTCTTGAACAGGAGATTACATCAATGCTGGGTTCCGAGGTGAATCAGAGCTTTGGGAAGGGGGGTGTGGAGGCGAGGGAGGCTGCACCCACTGTGGGGAGCAGCAGTTCAGGTTGACAGCCCAGCCAGGAATGTGTTGGCAGCGGGGTTGTTGTGGCTGCATCAAATCTGAAGGTTTTGGGAAGACAGGAGACAGCTCATCCCCAGGGTTTTCTTCCACATCGCCTTGAATGTCGATGCCAGGGCGCTTTGTAGCTGTGGTAAAGGCCACTGTGCTCGCGCTGAGCCCAGCACACGGCTGTTCCCAAACTCTGAGGATGCTTCAGGGTAGATTTTGGGCTGTGATAACAGATTAACAGGAGCGTCTGTCCTTGCTGAGCGCAGTGACCTTGCTCAACCCCGAACTTGGCCAAGGCCCTGGGGTTAATGCTGGTCTGTGGGAAAACCATGGGATCATGAAGGTCAGTGAAGGGCAGGGACAGGGGACTGAGCCTCATGGGCAGAGTGAGGATGGTTACAATCATGTAAATTCTTAGTCAACACCTCCAGCTCCCCTTCCTCTGCTGCGTATGCCCCCCAGCCTCGTGTCCCGGTTTCTCCTGCCTCCCCATCGCTGTCCCTGCTCTCCATCCTTCTCGGGGCACCGGGATGCATCCCCAGCACGGGAAGGTCCTTGTCCCCGGCCGCCGTGTCGTTAGGTGGCGCTGGGAGCCCGTACCGGGAGCGGAGGGGCCGGGCGGGGATGGAGGGGTGACCTGGCACCCCCGGGCCGGGGGCTCCCAGCGCTCCTGCTGCCCGCCGGGGCTCCGGGCAGCCTGGGGGCTCCTGGCAGGCTCCCGCTCGCATTCGGGCTCTGCTTTTAGGCATGAATAACCTTGTGTTCGCTCCAGGTGCGTCCCCACCGCGGAGGTGCGAGAGGGCAGCCTCGCTGGGCAGCCACCCCCTTGCCCTTTGCTCTCCTGAGCTGCCAGAGGAGCAGATCCAAGGCTGTTTCCCGACGCAGGTGCGGAGCTGGGAAGGCGATGCTCTGAGTGACACCCGTCTGCTGTTGGAAAGAGGCCTGAAACGCTGAAAGTTGTCGCTGCCAGCTCTGCATGTGGATTGCCCTGCTCGGATGAGTTATGGCTCAGCTTAGCTTTAATGAGGCTGCACAAAGCTGCTGGAGGTCAGCATCTGGTGAACGATGGCCTGGAGAGCAGCTGGACACGGCTCCCTGCTCCACGCTCTCCCTGCTGTCTGTACTTCTCTGCAAGGCAGCCGGGCTGGTTCTGGGGCAGAGCTTGTCACGCTGTGGGCGATGGGATCGTTTCAGTTGGGTATTCGCAACTTCCCCTTGCTGCTTTGCACTGCCGTGCCTCAGTTTCCCTGTCTGAAGGCTGTCCAGGCAAGCTCTTCGCTGCCCATGGGCTCCTGCCTTGGAGTAGCAGGTCTGACATCCCAGAAGCTCCTGTTGATGCTGCATTTTCCAATCACTCCCAGAAGACAAGTGCAGATCCCTCGCTGGCTTTGCTAGTTGACTGCCTGCTGGAGTTGGCCTTTTCCAACGAGCATTTAGAGCCCACGAAGCAGGAGGTTTCCTGCACTCTGGAATAAGGGGAAAACCAGCTTGAGTTGGATCTCTGGCCTGGCACTGAGGAGCTGTGTTGCTGTTTAAAAGCCAGCTCACGCGACCAGAAAAATGGTTGAAAAGGCTTTTCCCCAGCGTGGCTAATACACAATTTTCCAGCCCCATCCCCGGAGCTGGCGTGGCGCAGAGGCGGTGTCCGGCTCTACGCCGGCCCCTCGCCGCATGAATCACCGAATTGCGGCACCCGCTGCCGGGAGCCCGGGCGAGTCGGTCTGCGCCGGGGCCTCGCCGGGAACAGATGGCTCTGGAGAGTGCTGACTTCAGCGCCTTGGCTGAGCACAGCTCTGGCCCCTGCCTCAACCCACCCTCGCTTCATGCTCCCCTGGGCACATTCCTCATGTGCCCTTCCCCTCCAGATCCATCCCCAGCCCTGGGCAGGGATGGAGAGCACGTTGGCACACCAAGCTCTGGAGTCATTGGAGTGGGATAGCAGCCCCACCATGCCCAGGAAGCCACTTCGCTCCAGGGACAGCATCATCCCTTCTCCCAGAGGACCCCAAGCACGTCCTTGACTCCAGACCCACCACAGGCTCATGGTTTCCACTCCCAGTCTTACAGATCCAACCTGGATGGGGTTCTGCACTCGCCAAAGTCTTGCTCATGGTTGAAGGATTGTGCAGGGTCAGGTAGTGATGCTGTAAGTCCAGATGTTTTCCCTCTGCTTGGGATGAATTACTTTGGAAATTGGGACTGCATAAGCCCATTTCCCAAGGTCAAGAGAGGAGCAGAGGTGTAGGAGATGCAAACTTCAAGCAGCTGTTTCCAGGAGTTATTTAGGGATACGACAGCGGCAGATAAAGTTGTTGGCTGGTGATGGCTGGTTACGCCCCAGAAAGAAGCGATTTCCTCCCTTCCTGGGAAATTTCCATTTCCAGCAGCTTTGTCTGCCTCATCCCCAACCTCTGGGGCAAACCTGCAGGCACACGCCACCCCAGGGGGAGGAATTATCCCTGCAGGGATGAAACCATCCCTGTTTATTTTTGCTCTTTTAATTACTGTGAGGGTAGGACATGGTGGCAGCGGAGCAGTGCTGTGCCAGATTGGAGCTGCACCGGATCCGTGCCAGGCATGCACCTTGCACAGCACCATCCCCGTGACTCTGTGCCACCTTTCTCCTTGCTCCACTCTCTGTCTTGATTGCTTTTGTGGCTGCTGGGATCCAAGATACCGGCCAGCTCTGTGTGATTATTTAAGCACTGAAGCCCTGAATTCTCGAGGGGATGGAGCAGACAGGGGGGGTGGGAAAGGAGGGGTGGCCCTGTCAGCTCAAGGTGGCACGGGGTGGAGGAAGATGATCTACACCTGTGTTTGCTTCTTAAGTGAGACCCAGCAGGCCAGGGACAGGTGGGTCCAGGAACAGGAGCACCTCTGCTCAGACTTCCTTAATTTTTGGCCAGACTTCTTGGGAAGGGGGAGTTGGCAGCCAACAGGAAGGACTGGGATGGATGCAGAGCCATGATGAGCGCAGGGCAGGGAAGGGGTGTAGGTCTGTGGCCAAATCTCATGTGTCACAAGTGTCACCTGCAAGACTCAGCTCTGGCAGAGGGGCCTCTGGGCATCTGAGGTCAGATACCATTAGTGGGATGCAGATGCCTGTGGGGACAGCCCAAGAGGGCTGTGTCACCCAGGTACCATCCTGCCTTTCCAGGGACAGCTCTGGCTTTGGGCTGGCAGTGCACAGACGTAGGTCCTCTCCTTCCCCAAGTCCTGGTTTAGGATGAACACGGGTTAGAAACCTTCCTCTGATTTTCTCCTAGGAACAGGAGGCTGGTGCTGGGGTTTGCCCCACAGAGCTGGAGATCCTAAAGCTTTGGTGTGCTGCTCTCCTGGCTGGGGATGTGCCCTGGGGTGGGTGCTTTGACTAGGGTCTGGGGTGCGGATTTGTGCTGGAGGTGGGGGCTCCCAGGGGCTCTGCAAGGCTGGAGATCTGGGAGGACCAGAATGGAGGGGGCTGGGGCAGGATGTGGGGCTTTACCCCACTTTAGGGTGTGAGGTGCCAGTGGGGTTGCAATGGGCTCTGAGGAGTCTGAATGGAGCCCAGGGTGCTCCTCTGACTCTGGTGTTGGCCTGGATGGGTCGGTGCAAAGCTGGACAAACATCAGGGTCCCAACACGACCCTTCCCCATTCCCCTTGCTCCCCTGGCCTGGCTCCCAGCGAGCTCTTCCCTGCAGGAGGTGGCTGCACACCAGGAGCTGTCGGAGCACGGTGCCTTGCATTTATCAACCTGCTTACAGAGCCGCCTGCAAGAGGAGATGCCAGGGAAAGGTAACGAGGCGATGGAGAAGCTGGCTGAGTTCCCTTTTGCTGGGTCTGTGCTGTAGTTAAGGGACCAGCTGGGACGCTGAGGGTCACACACTGGGGTGCTATCACAGCAGTGGGAAGGAGGAGGATGAAGGTGGGGAAAGGCACTTCATGCCCATGGTGTTCCCACCCAGCCCAGAAAGCTGGGCAAAGAGAGCACAGCGTCCCCAGAGAGAGTGTCACCAAGGGGCTGGGGAAGTAAGAGGAAAAGTGCAGTCGCATTTCCTGGAGCTGTGGGCTTCATCTTGGGGTGCCATTGCTGCTTCTCTTTCAACCTGGATCTTTGTAGCCATCAGGGCACTTTTTAAAAAATAAATATAAAAAGGACTTTAGGTGTTAAAATGCACAAATAAATTCTTTTGATGATGCAGAACAGCCCCCACAAGCTGCATTATGTCTGGTGGCCCAGATTCAGCAGGAGGCTGGATTTGGGAATTCACTGTATTTTCCCAAAGAATAATGTTGGGGGGTTTGTTTTTTAAGACATTGAAGGACTTTGCCAGGAAAACTGCAAATCTGGACTTGGGCTCTCAGTGCAGCTGCTCACTGCGAGCCACTGGACCCAACAGAGAGGAGACGTGGCTGAGGGGGCTGGCATGAGAGTGTCACCACCAGTCCTTGTCCTCCACTGCTTGTCCCCACTGCAGACACCTTCCAGCTGTGCCTAGTTGTGCACCAGACTTGGGATTGTCTCTGTGTGGGGATTGGGCTGTGTTGGGGATTAAATGGGGTGGGGATGCTGGGGAATCAGGGATGTGATGGTGGAGCTGGGGATTGTCCCAGGTGTGGAGTTGCAGCTGCGCCCCTCAATCCACTTGGAAGCTCTGCTGGGAAATATTTGTGAGCCAAGACCCCCTGAGGGATCCAGTTCAGGGAGCAGCCAGGCCTGGCAGAGATAAATGAAGACCGTGAGCTCCTGGAGGAGGAATAAAGGCATGGGAACAGCTCAGTGCTTCTGTGCCAGCCCCAAGGCACCAGATCCCTGGAAAGCTGGTCCCCAGGCCCTGTCACACTGGATCATGAAGGCAACAGAAAGGGTTAAATGCAGCCGCTGCCTCCTTCAATGTTAAACCCAAGACTGGCCCTTTTGTGATCCTGGAAGAAGAATTTGGGGCATTGAAGACCTGTTGCCAACGCTTAAATCTCTGTTTGGGCAAGAGAGTGACAGTGCTGCCAGGATCAGGCAGGCCGAGGTGGGGGGAGCAGAACACTGCCAGCAGGTACCCAGGACAGGACAGATCACGCATCCCCCACTGCTCTGAGCCCCTGCGCTGCAGCCTCGGAGATTTGGCTGAGCTCTCCTGCAGAGAGAGCGGGTGCCACTTTACAGGGATTAAAACGTAGCCCTAGATGCGTTTTTTTCCTTTCCTCATTTTTTGGCACCTCTTCCACCCCCGAGGTGCCCCGAAGGCACCCACAGCACCTGGGTAGAAGGTGGCCAGGCTGTCTCGAGGACCAGGGATGGTGTGTAGAGGTCCTGCATCAGGCAGCCCATGGCTAAGCACAGGCAGAAGGCTTTTAGGCAGGTTGAAACCTCTCTGGAAATGGCCTTTCCAAGCCCAGCAGCCACAAGGATGCTGTTGCAGGTGGCTGCAGTGCCAGCCTTGGTGGCAGACACCCAACAGCCCATTTGGGTGGCCCTGTCCCCGAGCCAGGCATCTGTCCCCAGGCGAGGCAGAAGGGCAGTGCCTGGACATGGGCACTGCTGGCACCCAGCTCCAGTGGAGAGGGCAGGTGCTCTCGGGGTGATGTCCAGTGTTTTGGTGGCTCTGAGCCGGGACTGGGGGAGGTTTGGGACAATCTGCCCCCCACAGTGCTGTCTGAGTTGGGCTCTAACTCCTGCCAGGTCCTGCCAGAGCTGTAGACCCTTTGCCTGCAGCCACTGGCTCCTTTTGGGGCAGAGTGGGCACCCAGCCAGGGACAAAGGAGCCCCAGAAGGGCCCCTGCCTGTCTGCCCCGTTCCTTTACTGTATCCCCCTTCTTTTCTCCCCCCCTCCCCGTCCCCCAGTCTGGCCTGCTCTAAACCAGTGCTGCGGGATCAGCTGATGCTTTAATACTGGCCCTGGCGACAGCTGGAGGATGCTGCTGCCTGCGGGGGCTTTGCTCCGTGTCACCCCCCTCCCTGTGACCGATGGGGACCCTGAAGCTGTCCTGCACCGGCTGGGGGGCACCAGGGTGGGCAGCTGGCCAGAGCCCACCAGTTCGGTCAGCAAAGGAATGGAAGATCCCAGCGGGAGGGAATGAGTCCAACCGCACTCCTCCAGCCCTCCCCGGGGCTGGGGACGCGCACTGCCCAGACAGGGGGACTGTGCCATTTTCCATGGGTTTTCCCTGCTGGAGATGGAGGAGAGGGGCGAAGGAAAGGCGGGGGCGTCTCGTCCCCTTCTCTCTCCGGCGCTGGGGCCGGCCCCGGTGCCAGGAGAGGCGGGCCGGTTTCTGGAGGGAGGGCTGCCCGTCCCCCGTGCCCCCCCCTTCCACCGGGGCTGGCGGCCAGCCCCGAAGTTGCGGCGAGGCGGGAGGACACACGTCCTGTCCTTCCACCGCCCCCGGGCTCCCCCCAGCCTCCATCCCCGCATCCCTCCCCCGCGATCCTCCCGGCCGTCCCGCCCGGGCAGCCCCGCCGGTCCCGGGGCGGGGGGAGATGGCTGCCGGGGCTCGGAGGTCGCCGAGACACCTGCTGCCACCG
>VYZT01021069.1:0-11556 GCA_013400735.1 Pomatostomus ruficeps
GGTGACAAGGGGACTGAAGCCTTGCATGGCTGTAAGGAGATTGCCCACAAAATGGCTGCTCTCCTCACAGTCTGATCACAATGGTCACTTGTGCTCTATTCACCTTTCTCCAGAGAAAGAGAACTCAGTGTGGGTATGTAGATGAATATAATACAGCTCTTCCAGCCACACTGTACTGCAAGACTGAGTTTGGCTTCAGGTGCAGCAGCAACGTGTCCTCCAAGACATATGGGACACTGGGTAGCCAGGCTGCCTGCTCTGTAGCCTGCCTGGGAGGAGTCAGGAAAATGGAAGGTACAGAGGACATGGTGATTAGAGTCACTCTGTGTTTGTTCTTTCAGAGACATACTATATCAAATATTGTATCTGTAATAAGTATATCATTCAAGTGCACAGGAAGCCACTGGAGAGGAAAATGAATATTTAGTATTGTGTTCTGAATACAATTTGAAGTTGTATCTGGCAGGAGGAATTACACGTAAACAAAGAACTAACTGCTGTCCAGGAGCCCCTCTACTAACAAAGTGGTGCTAGGTGGTGTTGGGGTTTAGGATTCTTTTCCCTTTTGTTTCTTTCTCTTAGGATTTTTTTCCTCATTTTGTTGCTAAGGAACAAAAACAACTGTTTTTGTTCTGTACTTAAGAGAGACAGAAAAAGTGGCCAAGATCAGGGTGGGGAGGGCACCTGGCTGCACTTCTCTTATCTGAGGGTTTCTCTGGGAAAAGCAGAGATACCGTGAGAATTGGGCTGGGGAAGAAGGGGGCCCAGGCACAGCTCCTAGGGCTCTCTCTTGCTCTCAGCATTCAGAGGAGGAAGGAGGCTGCAGTCACTGTGGGAAGAATTCACTGCAGGGTTCTGTCTCCTGCTGCTTGCTTCTACCGTGAGCTGGAGCTCTGCTCACAAGAGCAGCCGTTGATCTGGGACCTTCTTAACATCCTACTTCACCAAACAAAGGACCCTTCACCATCTGCTCGGGTGCCTCAGGGGAAAACTCTGAGACCCCTGAGCCCTTTTCCCCTCCCAGGGAGCCAGCCTCTCCCGGCTGTGTTTGGGAGCCGGGCTGCCCTGCCCAGCCCTGCTGCACCTCTGCTACAGCTCCTGGGTTTTTGCTACGCTGTAGCCCTCTCACCCCCTGCCTGCTGGGACCTCCCACAGCTCCAGCTGCCANCAGTGGGGAAGGACAGCCAGACCCGGCCACAGCGCCCCCTGCAGCCGAGGGGGAGTCATCACACCCGCCCTGCCCGGCTGGGAGCCCCCAGCGCCCCTGCCGGCTGCGGCCGGAACTGCACCAGAGGGAAAGGGCTGCAGCTGCGGGAAGAGACTGTTTTATTGGGGTTCTGATTCTGTTTGTTGTTGTTACCATTGCTGCTGTTCATCTGCCTTGTTATACATACATGTAAAGAACTGTTATTCCTTTTCTCATATCTCTGCCTGAAAGCCCCTTAATTTCAAAATTATAATAATTTAGAGGGAAGGGGCTTACAATTTCCATTCCAAGAGAGGCTCCTGCCTTCCTTAGCAGACACCTGTCTTTCAAACTAAGACAAGTGTGTAAAAACCAACCAAAGCAAGCACTCACAAAGTTCAAGATTTAGTACCAAAGCCTTGTGCAGCAGTTAGCTGAAGGGGAAATTAGAGAAAAAAACTTCTCTTAAAAGCACATGAACCCTGCACTTAGTGCAAACCATAGTGGCAGGATTTCCTGTAGTGACAGGGTCAAGAGAGGTCATGTGCCTGTGGACTCACTTGGGGAAAACCTTGAGCAGCACAACAGTTTCGGAGCGGCAAACCCTCGTCTTTACCCATAGGCCAGAGATGTCCTGTTTCAGGGAAGCTTTCATAAGCAGATCAGTGAAGGTGAATGCTATATAAAATACTCCTCTAGATGAAATGGTTAATGTTTTTAAGTAATGAAACCACTGGCATAAATGAGATGTGCAAGTCCTATTCATTGTTTCTACTCTTCCACAGTTATTTCCAGTAGATACAGCATCCCAGAAATCCTTATCATACCCATGCTCCTGCTCACCTCTTAACCCTCCCTCTAACCAGATATCTATGTTTTCTGTTTCTTTCATTGTTGCTTTTCTTTCTTCTTTCTTTTTCGTCACATCTCCCAGTACCTCACCTGAAGTTGACAGGCTGCAGCTAAAATTTCCTGTACACTGTTCACACTGAGTTCCAGCTCAGAAGTGTAAATGAAGTTCAAGATTTTACACATTGCATTGTAGGAGATGCCATGAATATGAACTTCTTCTTGTTCCATCTCTCTCAGTCCTCCTGCAAACATTCCTCTGCAAAACAGACAATGGCACATGCTATGGCAGATTTGCATTGAAGCTGTTTTCAGTTTGCTCATCTTATGTTGTCCTGGGAACATAAAAAACATTCAGAAAGATAAAAACCTAGCTAGACACTTCTATGTGATTACCTCTTCTCTAAGTTAAGAGTACAGGCCTTTAGGACCTAGGAAAGTAACTCTTCATTGTGCAGGGAAACAGTAGGGGCAACCTAGAAGGTACAGTTCACAGGCGAAGGACTTAAATTCAGACCCAATATATTTGGATAGGCAATGGTCAAAGGCAGATACTCAGGGTGTGGGGAAGAGGAAGCACAGAGAAACTTGGGACTGTAAGAATTTTTTTCTAAAGTAGGGCAGTTCTTCCTTCAGTTAGAAGTTTGTCTGGATTGACTTGGGTGTTTGCTCTATGAAAACAAAGAAACTGCTAATCAAATAGACTGGGCAATGCCTGGTTTAATGGACAGCGAGTCACCCTATAGGCTCCTAACAGTGACCCACCTGCAGTGACTTTTTGTGTATTATGAAATTATCACAACAGGCAAAGTCTTACAATGCTAAGGCTATGGTAAAAGCCACTTAGAGTGCACTTAAGCAGAAGACACCAGTTCAGATAGTCTCTCCTCTTTATAAACCTCTAAGTACCACAGTGAATTTAGTGGAGGTAAGCTCAGTGAGCAGGAACAAGAGCTTTTTTTCTGTAGAGAAATAACAGAGAGATGAATAAAGCCATCGTTAGTATTTTGAAACGGACTCAGCTCCATCTTATGGGTCTGATTTTAGATTCAGAAGGAGTATGCCCAGACAGATTTGGATGCCATAGTTTTGAGTAACAGTCAGACACATGCTTGTTACTGAAGTGTACCTGAAGTAGTCACAGGATGCAGCCAGAAGGATGCGATGAGCCTCAATGGGTTTGTCTTCCACTACCAGAACTACATCGAAGAGGATGCTGCTGTCCCGGAGAGACACCAGGCCACTGAGCAGGGCCTGGGAGTGCCCTGCACTGCGGTAAGTGTTGCTGGTGCGCTGCTGGAGGGAGGGCTCCAATTGAGCTTTGTGTGGCTGAGTCAGCTCCTGATCCTCCGCCATCCCAGGCAGAAATGCTCAGCCCCCAGCTGCAGCAGAATGAAATCTGTGAGACAACAGAATCAGCAAAGGTTTGTACCTTTTGCTTTACAAATGGTCCTCTGACCCCCGCCTGTCACAGAAAATAAAGCAACTCTTCAAGAGTTCTATCCTGAATAAATTATTCCAAATTATGATACTGGAAACAGACAGATGGACATCAGCACACCAAAGTGACAGAATAAGGTTTTCCAAAAACAAGTACTCTGACTCCTGGGTTTTCAGTCCAATATCAGAGTATGTGTCACATGGGTATTTTTCTTTCTTAGCAAGAGTTTCACGTCCCAACCCATTACCAAAATCCCTTGGCTCTTTTGCATTTCTGCATCATCTGCAACAAAAAACAGACCAAATTTTTGCCAAATTCCAAATTGCCTAATATTCTCAGGCAACTCTTCTGCAATATAAACTGCACCTTCCATCTTTCTCTTAATATTTTACTACAGAATCAGAAAGCTCTCCTCTCTCCCTCTCTTTGCTCTTTGCATTTTCTGTAAGTGAGCACATTTCCAGCTGTAATTGTGCAAAATACTGTATTAACCTGCAGGCTTCAAAATGAGTTTCTTTACTGTGGCAACTTCAAGCTAGCATGCACAACTACTTTCCACTTCCCTGCAGAGAGAAGGTATTTCCTCCAGAATGGGCACTGTCCAAGGCTATCCTGTACCTTTTCTAGGGCTGCCACTGACACACGGGGAAGGTCCCCTAAGGCACATTGGGAAACACCTGTAAAAAGCTCTCTGGAAGTGATTGTGTTTCATGTCTATGGCTAAGCAATCAAAATCTCCTGAGTCCTCTTCTACCATCCTGTAATTTACATTTTCCATTGTCTTTGAAGAATGTCAGAAGTTGTAGCAGTCAGAGCTTATAGACTCTACCCAGTTGTCAGTGTGCATTAAAAAAACACCCCACATTAGCAAAAGGAAGTAAGCGAGCTGATATGGCTGCTAACACATTCATAAGATCCTCTCTTCAGCAGCCTGGGAAATAGTTTAGTGGCACAAGGGATAGTCACAAGGGATTAGCAGCAGTCAGGGAAGCAAAAGCAGAACAAACCCAGCAAATTCAAACAAACAGTGAAGAAATGGAACCATTGTTTAATTGTGCCAGCCACAGACAGTGAGTGCAGCACTGAAAATCTCTCCAAGTGCTGCAGGTATTATGTGTATGGGCAGCAAGGAAGGAGCTACCCAGATGACACCAAGAAATATGAAAATGTTTATTGTTCTGCCTGAGGAAGTTTGCCTACACTGTCCAAAGCAAAAGGAAGGTGGTGTTGCGTGGTGAATGGGATGGAAAAAACCCCGAGAAAGTGTATCAATGTTTGCCTGCTCTTTGCCAGCAAAACCAAGACAGCAGCTCAGAAGAGCTCTGATGAGACAGCCTTCTGGGGAGCATTCCGGTCGATTGTAGAGGGAAAACTATCCATCATCAGCTGAAGAGATGAGTAATGGGTTATTTTTCATGACAGGTTGAAGCTTTTCCTAGAAATCAAATTAAAGCAGACAAAACATTACTGTATCATTGTATTTGCTCCTGGGGAATACTAAGAGTGATGGATTGAGGCAAGGGAAATAATATAGTAAGAAAGGCAAGTGAAACAGGGAGTGTTACATGATGTTGATCAGCAATTTCCCATTTCACTAAAAGGAAATAAATGCAGCAAAACCAAAGTAGGGTGTCATATCGTCCAAATGAGGAACTGATTAACTCTATTAATGTGGTTTAATACGGTTAAAGCTCCAAAACAGGTTACATCTTTTCCTCTTCTTAGAGAGCTGTATCAGAAGAAGTCTCTATGGAAGTAAAATCACTGTATCAAAAAGTGGAAGTAAAAACAACAAATTAACTCTTTTCTGAATCCAAAGACATTTCATGAGTAGGGGAAACAGCATGACCTTTGATATGAACTTATAGTGTATCATATAGCGTAGTCATTGGTGGAAGAGAGGCCAAGGTGAGATAAGCGAGAGATAATAAAACTACACAGGCCACTGAAGTGCTGTAACAAAGAAATGTGTTGTAGGAGAAGCAGGTCACAGAGAGAAAGAGACATGCAGGGTAGAGTGGGAAATCCATAAAATCGTACAAGCCTTTATTTATTTCATTTGAATTAATATGAGTGTAGGTAGTTACTGTTCAGAATACATTCTCTATCCGAATAATCTTAAAAAGTAACAGAAAGGGAATGAAGCTTTCAGCAAGTAAAGCCCCAGAAGGGATCTGATCTTACAAATGTGGTAACTGGAACCAGGAAGATTAAATGGTATTATGAAAGAGAGTAAATAAAAATAAATTAAAAAGAGTTAAATCATTCAGGGATTCTGTAGCCAGTATGAGCATTAGTATCTGAATAGCTCTCAGTGACAAGTGGGGGCTGTCTTGGAGACCTGCAGGGCGTGTATCTCATGGTTAGTTCGAGTAGATACAGACTTGAATTATGCCACAACTATTACCAAGAGCTGAACAAACCAGCTCTTCTGTGACCACCCAGTGTGGTCAAAAAGAGATGCTGAGAGTGCAGCTGAACCTCCACAGCTGATTTTTGGCTCATTAACAGCTGAACCTACAGATATTTTGCTACACTCTACTTTCTGAATTCTGGCAGTCCTGACCTCTTGTTCTCAACTTCTGCCCCTGGATTGTACCTCAGCTGTCACAGACAAGCTGGACTGTCCCTCAGGATAGTCACTCATGCATGTGTATAATTCTAATGAACTGCTCTCAGCCTATAAAATTAAAGGTGAACATTTGTGGTATTATAAAGTCTGACTGACATACATGGTTAAGTCTTCCTTGAGCCAAAAGCCAAGGAAAGCCTCTTAACTCCTGCCTAGGTAGTTTAGGAGCTGGTAGAAAAGAGGTGTAAGACCAGGAAGGGTAGAAGACCACTGGGTCTTCTGGCTGTGGGGGATGTGGCCAGGCAGATTCCCTCAGCTGAGTGTGCTCGGCTCTGTAACAGCTGCACCAGGAGCAGCTGCGGTCTGGTGGGCAGGACGGCAGAAAGAACGGCTGCTGAGACTGGGTTACTGGGATTGTGTTGTGGGCTTCTTTGAAAGGAAAGTGGGATGGATTTGGCATTTGAGTTTTCTGGATTAAAAGCAGTGTGTTTGGTGAACTGATTGCTTATTTTGTGTATTTCTTTGTTATTGTTCTAAAGCTGATTACAAAATTGCTGAGGAGGGATATTAGCACAGCACCCTGCTTCTCAAACTATGTGGTCTAACTGACCAGTGTGCTTTGTGCCTTTGTTGCTGTCTAAAAATCTGTTTTGCTTAATCTTTATTTAAAAAAAAACAACAACCCAAAGCTGCCTAAATGTAGTGTAAGCAGGACAGTTCTGGATCGAGAGACAGAATAGGTTTATTTCCTCTATCCTGAGCTTCTCCACTGTCAGCTTCTTGCTTGTAGGATGTTCCTGAGGCTTTTCTGCTCTCTTCTGTTATTGTGGAAACTGCTCTATGACTGAGACAAGTTCTTAGAAATTTGAATAATGTTTTCTTTCCCTTCTCTTCTTGAGCAAGTTTCTCAGTACTGATCAGGTGTTAGCAGTGGGTTTCAGTGGCTGAGTACTGCAGAACTAACCCTGCAGGTGGAAAATATGAGGTAGAAAAGAGGAGGAATTCTTTGAGTTCACCATGTTTCTTTACCAGTAGCAAAGATAAAAAGTATTGTCTCATGTGCTGTGGGATGCTGTCTGCAGAAACAGGGGGAGGCAAGTCCTTGTTCCAACCACTTTGAAATTGCAGAGAAAATCTGGCTAGATGTTTTCTTTGTTGGCTGCACAATGTATTTGAGCCTGCAGTTATGTTAGTTTGTATCTGTCTTTTAGAGGATGTGAGTCCATGTAGTGATTAATTTTAAGGTATTATAACTGAGTGTCCAGTACACAAAGAAGGACGCATATGAGATCAGTAATTGTCTATAGGCAAGTGTAGGAAGATGTTCACTGCTTGACCACTCTGAATCAAGGAATTTAAAAAAACCGCAACAGACAAAAAAATCCCCCACAAATGGCAAAACCCTCAGGGGTACTTAGAAACACAAGACTGCTCTTTTTCAGTAGACTGAAATCTACATTCTGTGCCTGGATTCCATTTGAGAACCAAGAGAAGGCAGCCATGCCTTGCAGTGGAGGGAGCACAAAGAAACTCTAGTGCTTCCTTCTCTTTCCTGTATTATATACAGAGTTCACTGCATCACCAGTGGTCTCTGGTAATAAGCTATGGACACAGTGAAAGCTATAATGTGTCAGGAACTTGCTGATAACTCTGCGTGATTGTCTTGTATTCAAATTCCACTTCTACAACATGCTTCTGCAGATTACCGGCATGAAGAAAAGCAGAAGTTTTAGGCTTCTGATTATTCAACTGAAAGAACTCGTTAACTACCCATGAAAAGTGTCACGGTAATTTTTTAAAAACTAAATCCCCTCTCTGATCAACAACAGGACGCTTGCTTTCACAATAAAGGTATGTGGCTTATGACTGAGGATGTTGGCACTGGGACAGAAGGAGTTTAGGGAATGGACTGTAGTTTGATCAATGGTAAAATGATGAGAAACAGGTATGCTGATTTGCTCTTGTGCTCACTGAATATCCTTATCCTTTTAAGAACACAAAGTCTAGGAATGCAGTAGCTCAATTCCAAGCAAAGGGGAAGGGAGAAGTTAAAAACATGGCAAAATAGATGTGGTAGAAGAGAATACAGTGTCTATCCTAATTACATTTTTCAACAGAGATCAATTGTCACACCATGGTGTTCCTGTGCTGCCATTATAGCTAACGCAGCCTCTGTTTTCTGGTCAGGGATGCTGTGCTTTAACATGGTGTAGATCATTTACAGTGCTTAAGTCTGGCTGGTGTTGTGTGGGATGATACACACCCAGCCAAGTATTCACCCCTTGTGTGACCAGCACCCGGGTCAGAGAGATGCTCCTGATGTGTGGTGCATGTGTGGGTTTGCGGGGTGTTTTTTTGTAAAGTTGTGCTGACAGCCTTGATTCTCTGCTGTAGGGAACTGGCTGGATGCAGGAAGGATTAATCAAGTTAGTTTCTATGGAAACTCAGACATTTTTGTGTTCAAGAGCTTGTGGCTGTCAGTTACATCACTGCTGTGTTTTACGCAGATAGTGATATTTTCTTGTGCATCAGCTGTGCCCAAAATAAACTAGTGCTTGCTGGTGTCGGGTATCCAAATCTGTTTAGTTTACTGCCATATGGACAGGTGGCTCAAGCTTGGTGGGGGTCTCATGCTTTCTTAGAAGTGTGGAATAATTTAGACTGGAAAGAAACTTGGGAGGTCTCTAGTCCAATCTGTGCTCAAAGCAGGGAAACCTTCAAAATCAGGTCAGGATGTGGAGAGCCTTGTCTAGTCAAGTGCAAAATTTTCATCCTTGTCAGTAGTCAGAAAACTGATTTTTTTAACCACCAGATTTGTTTTCTTCTTTAGCTGTCTGATTTTTTTTCCTGCTATTTGTGACACTTGCCTCTCATCCCTGGCACTGTGTACCACAGAGGAGTTTGGCTCTACATTGTCCTGTGCTCATTAGGTAGTTTAAAAAATGTCAACTGGCTCTGCCCTTATTCTTTTTTACCCCTGTACTGAACAAATCCAGTGCTTCTGCCTTGCAGGTGCTTGTATCTTCTTGTAAGTGCTCCTGCCCTGTATGGTTCCCTCACTGAATTCTCAGGTTTTTCTTTTGGTAGAGAGCTCAAAACTGGGTACAATATTCCAGATTCTTGGGATTAGGAGTGCTGAATAGAGTGGGAAATAATTTCACATGACCTACTGGCTGTGCTCTTGCTAACACAGCCCAGTATGAAGCTGAACCCTACTGGAGGAATCATAATCGGCTTACTGCTCCTCAGGACCCCCAGGGTCTCTTCTTCCAAAGCTGCCTTGGAGCCAGGCTTGTCTCCAACCTGCTCTGGTATATGGAGTTACGCTTACCCAGCATGACTTTGCTTTTGCTGTTGAAAATTATCTAGTTCCTCTTGGTCCACTCGTACAGCTTGCTGTGCTCTTTCTTGCAGGCCATATTCGCCATAGCTTTTCCCTGACACAGAACAACCTGTGTGGTGTGCTCATTGTGATCCAAATAAAACAGGCCCTTGAAAGTCCTAGTGCATTGGAGGAGTTTTAAAATCTGCACCCTAAGGCTTCCCACAGCTTCCTCTCTCCCTAGAGAGTAACAAGGATTAGGATTTAAACCAGGCTTCAGCTGCAAGCCTGACAAGACAAGATACAGGACTGGAGCAAAAGGCTGGTTACACCAAGTCTCAGGGGTCGCAGATGCCAGCAGGCAGAACCCAGCTGTGTACCAGAATTCTAAAAGGGCAGAGGACACACAAACAAACAGATCAACTAAGGGAGTGTGCAGAAAGGGGAGGCAGCTGGGTGCCTGCCAAAATAGTTGGGAAAACAAATGTGATGCCACAAACAATGTGAAATGAAAAGCAAAACTATTGTTCATTCTAACTGGAGTGCAAATACTGGAATAATTCACCAACTATGTGATACAATTTTTAATGGGCACTTGTGAGACTGTTACATAGAAGACAATTGAGTTCATGTTATGTGTAGACAAGACTTAAGGCAGTTTCATGCATTTTCAAGGAAAAGGGAACAGGGGTGAAGGGAAGGCAGAAGCTTTTATCAGCAATTCTTCTTTCAGAATCCCTCTAGGCATTCACGACTGTGCAAAAATAAATATTCTAAAATACTCCATTTGAGAAACCTTCTACAAATACAAGAAACAACCCAAACAACTCCTTTTGACTGAGGTCCCCACAAAAAGAAAGAAAGGAGGACATCTCGTATTATATAACATCTCAGCATTATTTTTGAACACTCAAATGATGACGTACTTTTGCCTGGTGTGTACGCATAGTCTTCCCTTACATCACTAATGGAAGTATGCAGAACCACACTCTGAATTGACTTTCTGAGCCATTTTCAGTTTCTAGCATTAGTAGTATACTTGAAGTGTGGGAGGAAACCAAAAGATGTGGCTTGAGACACAGCTTTGCAAATTATGCTGTCTCAAAAATGTTGGCATTCATTCCTTTCAGCAAACACCTGGGGGTTTTTGCTTTTTTTCTTCCCCCAAGTTATTACAAGTTATTTCTAAGATACATCCAGAATAAAACACCTTATTTAAAATGTATATGACAAACCCACCATGAAATATACCTATATTTAAATAAATGCATATTTAAAAAATTTTCTCCCTGTGAATAGTAGTATAACCTAGAGAGTATGAGCTTCCTAATTTGAGTGTTTTACCTTATCCATAACAGATTTGCAACTTACATTCCTAGAATTATAATGCTTTTTGTTGTGAAACTTTTGTGTAATTAATAAATTTGCCAATATACTCAAAGAATTTTGAGAAACTCAGGTAGCTGGCACGACTTGAACCTGGTTTGTTGAATTGCTTAAATCATATAATGACTTTTTAAATAGTCTAAAAAACAAGGAGGAAAAAAATTAGAAAGTAATTATTTCTATGCCAAATACAACACTTAAATGACCTGGAAGAGAGCAAGGGCCTCTTCCAGCATATTTCAGCTCCAATTTCTCATGAAAATGATTTTTTTCATATTATTCACCACACTAATTTTATTCTGGCAGGCATCTGTGGGGTTCTAACCCATAACCTACACATTTCCCATCAGGACCACAGAATGAGCAGTTTTCTCTGCATGGGAAGGTGACCTGGAATTGCACAACACTACGAGAGGCAGCCTGGCTCTAGACCAACGCTATGACGAAGAGGTCGAAGTCAGGTCAAGCACAGTTACGGTTTTACTTTCTATTGCCGGCTCGTCAATGCCTTTGCAGCTCCTGAGCCCCGCTGCGGTCCCGCCCGCTCCCCCCTCCCGTGCCGGCTGCCAGGGCGGCAGCGCGGGGAGCCGGGCACGGGAACGCGGGGCGGCCTCCGCCTGCCGGGAGCCCCCAGCGGCCCCGTGCAGGCGCCAGGGCTGCGGACGCGGGGCTGACAGACGCTGCCCCGGCACCTGCTCTGCCCTCCCGTTATCCCGCGGTGTCCCCCGGGCATCCCTGCGGCGAGCAGGGGCGGCAGGACACGGCCGCGGCCCGAGGGGTCGGGCCGGGACACGCTCTCT
>VYZT01021070.1:0-11510 GCA_013400735.1 Pomatostomus ruficeps
AGAGGCCCCAGAGCTGGACACAGCACCCTGGCTGGGCTCACAGAACTGCATTTTGGGTGTCTCTCTTTGTTTCCCTCTCCCCGCTGTGTCACTTTTCCCCGTTCCAGCCCATTAAAGCAGATCCATCTCTTTCGCCGCCCTTCCATGTGAGCATTGGCTGCCCTTTACGCACCACTCAGGTTTAATATTCCCAAATTTTATTAACCGGTTATTTACAAGCTGCCAAATCAAACAGATTAGCAGGCAAGACTCAAAACAAGACAAAAGATCCCGTGTTCGTGTCTGCCTGGGTAAATAATCTGCTTGGGTCATGCATAATTAATCAGTTTGCTGGTTCACCCTTCCCCATCATCCTGGCAAATAACACAAAAATCTCGGGGTTTTGCTTGGATTGCCCCTGTTGCACGCACAGGCAGCTGACTGCAGGATTTCTGCCTGAAAGGAGAAGAGCAAATTTCACAGAATAACCCTCTGGAGCAGCCGGCGACCTCCCCACGCAAACCTGAGAGCGCTGGGCTGTGTGAGTGCAACGTGAGAGATGAAAACCTCACCCAAAAAGGGGTCAAACACCTGCAGAAATGTGGCCTGACACAGCTTTCCCCAGCACGTGGCCGCAGCAGCTGCTGGGGACAGAAATATTCACTTCAGGTTGGTTTGTTGTACCTTAATAATAATCTGATTGGGAAAATAATTTAGGATTATTCTTTGTTTTAATTGGTTCGATCTGCTGAGGTACCTGCAAAGGCAGCAAGGCCTTGTCAAGAAAAGGACGACCAAAGTTGTTTTCCACTTTCATTCCCAAAATCCTTTTTGATGCTGTTTTCCCATTTTAAGCTCATCATGGAAGGGCCACTGTCGCCTCCCTGTTGGAGTGAGACAAATTCAGCCTCAGAGCAGAGATCTCACCCAGCTCCCACTGAAGGCTCCGGCCTCCATGGAAGGAATTGCTCTGCACAGAAATTGGACTGACTTTGAGACATCTGAGCTCCTATTTCTGGGAATCACGGAATCCCAGACTGGTGCGTATTGGAAGGACCTTCAATCCCATCCAGTGCCACCCCTGCCATGGCAGGGACACCTCCCACTGTCCCAGGCTGCTCCAAGTCCCGTCCAGCCTGGCCTGGGACACTGCCAGGGATCCAGGCTTCTCTGGGAAAGCCCTGGCAGGGTCCCCACCTTCAGAGCAAAGAATTTTTTCCCTAAAATCGCAGCTTGAGCAGACTGAGGTGTCTGACAGCAGCAGCAGGACGGGGCAGCTCCCCTCATTCCCCTGCTGTCCCCACAGGGTGTCCCCAGCCCGACGTGAGGGGACACCTGAGCTCAGAGCAGCGCAGGGTCTGCTCCTCGTCTGGATCTTCCAGTCCTACCATACATAGATTAATTGATGATTTTAAATCCTTGGCAGCTCCAGGGACAGGGTTTTTAACAGCAATGGGGTCATGAGTAAATCCACGGTTCCCTCCTGCCCCGTCTCCTTCCCTCACCAACATTCCTGTCTGCTACCTGCTCCAGGCACCCAGGGCGGACACCGAGGAGTTACTTTTCCCTCAGGTTTGCCCCAAACCCTTGCAGATCTGTCTCAAGAAATGAATTTCTCCTCCTGTAACACCCATCCTCCTTCTGCGAGGTTGGAAAGCTCCAATATTTTCTCCTCATGATCAAATCACCCCTCAGTCATCTTTCAGTCGAGGCAGAAGCGCCGAACTCCCCGACTCCCTGTCAAACTTATTCCCATTCCTGGGCTGGAATCCACGCTGCACCCACCTCTGGAACAGATTTTTGGGGCAGAATGTCACCCCCGGTGTCACTCTGAGGGAAATTCCCCTCCTCCAATTAGCCACCGCTCTCCCGGATTGTTTAATCTCCTCTTTAATTATGACGGCACCTTAACAACGGAGCTGTCAGCCCGCTGGAAAATTTACTGCTGGAAAAGCAAACAGTGCCCGTGGAGCAACCTGGATGGCAAACAGAGGACTTTTCCCTGCTGATTCCCCCAGACTGTGTCTTGTTTAAAGCTCCCGTAATGAGCTGCAGGAAACGCAGGCACATTTCAATTAAAGCACCACAATCTCCCCGGGGAAAGCTCTCCCGGAAAATTGTGTAAAGAAACCACCTGACTGCGCTCCATTTTGGGTGTGGATTCGTGGAATTAAGGGCTCTTGAAGAATAAAATATTTCTGGCGTGAGGCGGTGTGGGGCAAAGTGATGTTGATCAATTTTTCCCTCATAAAGCTCAGGCCACTGGATTTAACCAAGGGTTTAACGTTCCCCCAAAGATCAACCCTGAGGCTTGAATTTCCTTGTGGAAATTGAAGAGTTTCAGTGAATGAATACCCAGGACTGCTCAGAATTGCTTTTTCTTTTGAACAGTAAACTACCAAACACTCTGAAGAGTTTTGAATGAACCTTACTCCATTTTTAAGCTAAATCCTACACAATTTTTAAGTTGCATCCTACACAATTTTTAAGTTGTATCCTACACCATTTTTACATTTCCTGCTTGGTTTATGAGCTGCTGTTTCACACTTTGTTGGATGAGTTGCTGGACAGGCTGAATAATAGAAAAAAAGTCTATTTTAGGAACTGTCCAAGGTAATTTTACGTGATGTCCCGACATGGAATGATTCCTCTCATGTCTGCTGGAAGAACTGGGAATGGGATTCATTCCAGCAGTGTGGAAGTAGAAGGATCCCCTCATCCCACTGATAAATAAAGAGACAAGGCACAGAAAGTTTAATGACAGGAGGGTGAAGACTGTTGGTGTTTGTATCCAAGGAAATATTTATACTCTGATTTTTTCAGACCCCTTTCTCTCTCTTACAGGGGCCAGTAAAGTCTCCCCCGTCCTCTGTGAATTCGGAGTTTTTCTCCACACACTCCCTCCAAAAGATCCCACCTTAGAAAAGCAATTTCTCTTCTAATTTTTCCTTTCTCTTCTCTTCTCTCCCTCTTGTGCCTTTTTCCTGGTGGCCAGGCCACCCCCAGGCTGATTTCCTCAGCAGCCCCCATGTCCCCCCAGCCCCTCCCAGGGACTCTTCCACATTTCCACAGAGCTCCCCACGGCCACGCTGCTCTTCCCCCTGTGCTCCCTGTGCAGACCACGCCTGGTCTTCCCAGCTGCTGAGGAAGCACCAAAAATAATCAGAAATATCAGATTATGTCTCCCAGAGAGGAATTCTGCAGCTCACACCCCCCAAAACCCGAGGGAAGGCGGGAGGCGTTTAACGACGCGGCGAAAGAAGTGAATATTAACTGAGAGAACTTCAAACCTCTCTCTGGCTGCTCAGGCGGAGCAGAAAGGACAGAGAATGATCAAAACCCCGATCGTGAGCGCTCCCAGGCCTCGTGCCTCAACACCAGGAGCGAGGCCAGAGCCTCTCCCCGCGTGAGCGCCGAGCCCTCGATGCTCCCGGCGGGAGGCTCTCGGATGTGGCCTGGATGATGCTCCAGCCCAGCCAAGCCCTCGGATGAAAAACCCCACGGGGGGCAGAGCCTGTGAAGGTCGGGGAATGTTTGAGCTGATATCGATGTCAAACACGAAATCCTCCTGCCTTTGTGCCCAGCCCTGCGCTCCTGGATTCACCCGGGCACAGGGGATCACCCCGACGGGCAATCCCCGTCCTCGGGCAACCCCTGAGCCCCTGGAGCTCTTTGGATCTCCACTGGGAAATTAATTTTTGCCATTCCTTGGTGTGTGTTAACGAGACAAGTTCTCGAAAAAAATCTGGTACACCAAATTCTCTGTATGACCACAACCACCTTAATTTGTATTTTATTTCCACCGAGGAACAGATGAAGACTCATCCCTAATGGTATTTCAGGATTTAGGTGCTGGAATGAATCTTAATTTAAAGTTAGAGGACCTTTACTGTGCTTGGGAATGTCAGGATTATTCCCACAGTCGTTGGTTGGAATGGATCAAATCAAATCCCCCCTTTTTGGTCACTCCTTCAGTAATTAGGCCCGAGTTCATCAGCTGAAAACACAGATAAGAAACGTTTGGGAAAGGGTTTTTATTGCTCTGAAGATTTAATATTCAACCATTATAGACTCGAGTAAATTCTAATTGTGTTTCTAACTCTACATTTAATAAATGGACCATGGAAAAGGAAAAGGGGGAAAAAAAATGGTCTGTGAGCAGTGGGAGGAAAAAACAGGAAATGAGACCATGAATCAAACCTGGTCTTGGAGATGACAGTCGGGCTGGCTACAAACCCCACAGCTCACTTGCTGCTGATGGCAACCACAGCACTCAGATCAAAGGATATCAACGTGAATAATCACAGATTCATGTGACATTAATTCATCACACTTTGGAGTCCACAGGTAAATCCGAGGGTCCTGCATGAAACATGTGAAGCACTGAACTCATCTCTTCTATTTTTTTTTTCCCTCAGAGAAAGAGAAATGAATTGGTGATTGGAGTGTGAACGTGACAGGAACTGGAGCTTGTGCCAACAGCACCAACAGCAGCAGGGCTTGGCACGGCAGGGCTGGTGCCAAGGTGCTGTCCGAGGGTCAGGGCAATCCAAGCACAAATCCAGGCTGGGGAGAATGGATGAGAGCAGCCCTGGGAGCAGCCCTGGGAGCAGCCCTGGGGGTGTTGGTGGCTGAGCTGGACGTGCCCCGGCCGTGGGCACCGGGAGCCAGAGCCCCCCATGGGCAGCAGGGCAGGGAAGGGAAATTCTGTCCCTGTGCCCCCCTCAGGTGTGACCTCACCTGCAGAGCTGGGGACAAACAGCAGCAGCACCTGGAGCTGCTGGAGAGAGTCCAGAGGAATCCCCGGAGCTGCTCCAGGGCTGGAGCCCCTCTGCTCTGGAGCCAGGCTGGGAGAGCTGGGAATGTTCCCCTGGAGAAGGGAAGGCTCCAGGGAGAGATTCCAGCACATTCCAGGGGCTCCAGGAGAGCTGGAGAGGGGCTGGGGCCAAGGGCTGCAGGGCCAGGAGGCAGGGAATGGCTTCCCAGTGGGAAAGGGGAGATTGGGCTGGGATCTTGGGCAGGAATTGCTGGCTGGGCTGGAATTGCCAGAGCAGCTGGGGCTGCCCCTGGATCCCTGGAATGTCCAAGGCCAGGTTGGATGGGGCTGGAGCAGCCTGGGACAGTGGGAGGTGTCCCTGCTTATGGGACTGGATGGGCTTGAAGGTCCCTTCCAACCCAAACCCCTTCTGACTCTCTGCATGTCCTGAGGATCCATTCCATGATTTCCTCATGGAATCCCATTTCCAGCAGGACCCTCCACGTTCCACCCCACGGGAAAGAGCCATTTCCACACTGAGACCCCACAGACGTCGCTGATGCCGAGGAGGAGCTGAGGAACAATCCCAACCCTTCCTCACTGAGCATTCCCACATTTCCACGGAGCAGGGTGAGCACCGTGAGCAAAGTCACACCGTGGAATGTGCTCAGCGTGGCAGTGCCTGAGCAGGAGATCCTGCACTGAATAAAACCTGACAGCAGGAGCCGTGAACACCTCGCCCATCCAGGTTTCCATGGCATTGTTAAATTCCTCACACAAGAGCCTGAAATTCAATAGTGAGTTGTTCCCGGGCTCCTTAGGGAACATCTGGCCATGCTGTCCTTTGCGTGAGCACATCAGGAAAATCGAGTGTTGAGTGGTGGGAGAAATATTCCTGCCACAAATATTCAGGCAAGGACAAACAGGATGGGACAGGAGCATTGTGTTTAAATGAAGAATTGGGAATTTATAACCTGCCTGTGAAAACGGGTGTGTGGAAAAACACAGGGCAGCGTAAAAACGGAATGTTTTTAATATCATATAAAAAAATAATAATGATATTAATAATAATGACATTAATGAGGCCCCACTTCAATTCCTGTGTTCAGTTTTGGGACCCTCATGACAAGAAGGGCACTGAGGGGCTGGAGCACATCCAGGGCAGGGAACGGAGCTGGGCAGGGGCTGGAGAATCCTGAGGGAGCTGGGAAAGGGAGAAAAGGGGGATCAGGGGGGACCCTTCTGGCTCTGCACAACTCCTGGCAGGAGGGGGCAGCCGGCAGGGGGAATTTGGGATTTTTTCCCAGGGAACAGGAACAGGAGCACAGGGAATGGCCTCAAGGTGCTCCAGGGATAGCTCAGTTTGGATATCTGGGAAAATTCCTTCCTGGAAAGGGTTTTCTATCCTGATGGTTTTGGAATCCCCATCCCTGGAGGGATTTCAAGCTCTGTGGACACTTGGGGACATGGCCAGCCATGGCCTTGGCCTTAGGGAATGGTCAGGTTTTACCTTAAAGTTCCTTTCCAAACCATTCTGTGATTCCCTGGTTTGCAGTTCCTGCCTGTTTTCTGGATTCTCCGCGGAACACCCGGAGTTTCTCAGTTTGGGATGGATTTTCTGCTCACCCACGTCTGAAGCGGGCTCGGATCAATCACGATCAGAAGCAATTAATAGCTGCGCATTGATCGCCACACTTTTATTTGCCGTTCTGCTTTATTTTCCTTGTCTTTTTCCCTGGTAGAAAACCACTCTCCACCAACCACTGAAGAGAACTCCCACAACCCTGTGGACCACGATTACAGAACCCTTAAAACGAGCACGTTATTTACGGGAACGTGAAAATTGTTCCACTTTTACACAGCCCCAACTCCCCTTCCTATTTGCAAACTGCTCCTGAGAGTTGTGAGCTGCACGTGAGTTTATTTGCCAGTCGTTAACGAATGATTTTTGGGCTGCAAATTAGTCGTAGCTTTTCCAAACGTTAATTTCTGATTTATTTATTTATTTTTTCAATCTGAAAAAACCCTGGAATAGGTCTGAGAGTCCACAGAGAGAAGCTCCTGACATATAGATAGCCCAAAGACTCTTTCATTTCCACCCATTACAGGGGAGCCATAAATTCTGGGCTGCCTCAGTCCCGCTCTTTCCGCAGCCACCGAACTTCCCAGGCACAGCAAAACGACCCAAAGCCATTCTGCGATTTAATTCTGCCCATTTGTCCCCTTTCCCCCCCACTTCTGCTGAAATCTCTGCATATTTTCTGCAATTTCCAGCCATACAAAACAGTCGTAAAAAGCCCCCGGCAGGAAGGAGCTGCTGTTAAAAGCTCAACTCCCAAATATAAATCTTTCTGTTCAGCAAGGCGAGGGTTGTGTGTGGACTCTGCCAAAAAAATATTGGAAGAGCTGCTGCTGATTTGGGAGCTGAGTCCCATCACTCACGGAATAAACACAATTTGACCCCTTAAAAACATTCCCGGCGGAGAAAAAGAAAGAAAACTCGACGCCATCCGAAGACAGAGAGATCCACATTTATTTTCTTAAAAAAACCCCAGTTTCAGGGACGCAGAATTCTTGACAGTGCCCCCTCGTAGGAAGTGGTTTAACATCTAGAAAAGCAGCCCATAAACAGCTCGTCACTCCCCTGAGGAGAGCAGCGTCCTGCCCTTGAAATATTCCCCAGCGATTTTTATTTGGTAGCGAAGTGGCCACCAGCCAAGGCTCCAGCGATCTCCTCAGCCCCGAGGAAGGCAGGCAGCGCTGCTGGAGCGTTTATACCCAAATAAAAACTGCCTGGAAATAGATCAAATACCCAAATAAAAACTGCCTGTTGATGCTGCTGGTGGTGTTCGCAGAGAAATGTCAGTGAAATGCAAAAAACTGCTCTGGTTGTGGTGAAAAACCCACCTTGGGACAAAGGAGAGGGGAAGGTTTTGGGGTCACTTTGGTGCAAATAGGGTTTGCCTCCTTGAGGCAAGAAATTTGGATTTGGAAGGGGAAAAAAACCCAAGAGTATCCCAAATATCATGGTTGGTGTTATTTGTTTTTATTTGACCCACCAGAAGATTTGGGACTTCAGGAGGTGGAAGAAGAGGCCCCCAGAATGGCCGGATCCAGGTGCAGTTTAACCTGTGGGCTGAAAAGACAATTTGTTAATAAAATTATTAATCTGTTGGGAAGAAAATTACATGCCCTAAGGGGCTGTGCTAATGGGAATTTCATGTGGAATAGGGGATGAGGCACCAGCTCGGGCCCAGGGCTGCAGCAAGGCCCTGGGGCACTCACCCCACAGAATTAGAGAATTGTTTAGGTTGGAAAAACCCTCAGATCATCGAGTCCAACCATTCCCAGCACTGCCAAGGTCACCACTGAGCCATGTCCCCAAGTGCCACATCCATATGGATTTGAAATCCCTACAGGGATGGCGACTCCACCCTTTCCATGAAGGAATTTCCTCCAAAATCCACCCTGAGGCTCCCCTGGCGCAGCCCGAGGCCGTTCCCTGTGCTCCTGTCCCTGTGCCCTGGGAGCAGAGCCCGACCCCCGCGGCTGCCCCCTCCTGGCAGGGAGTTGTGCAGAGCCAGAAGGGCCCCCCGGAGCCTCCTTTGCTCCAGGCTGAGCTCCTTTCCCAGCTCGCTCAGCCGCTCCTCAGACGATTTTCAGCACCCCGGCGCTATTAAGGAACGGGCAGGACTACACTACCCGCGGCAGGACTACATTACCCAGCACGCACCGCGCGGACGGGCAATCCCGCCCCCTTTCTCCCTCCGCGGAGCATCATGGGAGTTGTAGTCCTCGCGCCCCTGGTGAAGTTCGCCCCGAAAAAGTTCCCGCACCTTTCCGGGTACCTGTCGCTTCCCGGCAGAGGGGCGGTGCCGTTTCCATGGCGACGCGCCGCCTCAGCCAATAGGGAGCGGCGTTCTACGGGCGGCGGCGCGAGGCGGGCCAATGGGGTGCGGCGTTGCTGCGGGGCGCGCTGGCAGCGTGCTGGGCCAGTCTCCTTGGGGCCCGTGCGTGTGTCCGCGGGCCGAGATGGGCGGCGGCGGCAGCACCCGGCGCGTCACCTTCGAGGCGGACGAGAATGAGAATATCACCGTGGTCAAGGGCGTGCGGGTGAGCGCGGGGCCGGCTCCGGGCTCGCCGGAGTGCTGTGGGCTCGGCCTGGCCACGGCTGCCTCTCCCACTGCTGCTCTCCTCTCCTCCATTCCCCGCGTCCCTGTCCCTGTCGCGCTTCCCTCCCTGTCCCGCAGTGAATTCCCCTCTCTCCGGCCCGGCCGGGGCCGGGAGCCGTGTGCCCGCCCGGTGACCCGTTTCAGGGGACATTTCTAACTCCAGGAGCTCGGGTTGTCTTTCCGTGACCTCCACACGCCGCAGCTCCTCCCTTTGCCCTGTCCCGCTCCCGGGCGCGCTGTGCCCGGCTTCCCGTCCCTGCCCGAGATCAGCGCTCACAGCACGGCTTGGGGTGGAAGGGACATTAAATCCCTTCCAGTGCCACCCCTGCCATGGCAGGGACACTTTCCTCTGTCCCAGGTGCTCCCAGCCCCATGCAGCCTGGCCTTGGACATTCCAGGGATCCAGGGGCAGCCACATCCAGTGCCAGGGTAGGTGCCAGGAATGCCACCTCTGTTTATAATATCCCGGAGTGGAACTTGTAACACGAGGAATTTCGGGAATTCTTGCAGTTCAGGAGTTTTTTTCCATTGCAGACACTTCGTAGCTCATACCAAGAGTGATAATAACTTTTCTTTCACCGCTACTTTTAGTGAGAAGAGGTGCAGGAGCAGCCCTGACAGTTCATTCTGTTTCAGCAAACCGGTATTTCCCATTTCTGGTCATTTAATATAGGTGACAGTGATTATAAGTGTGATATAAATTTATATATTCCAGATAGAGCGGAGTTCCTGTGCTCTGGAACGTGGCCCAGGCTGCCCAGAGAAGCTGCGGCTGCCCCAGGATCCCTGGAAGGGTCCAAGGCCAGGCTGGAGAGGGGCTGGGGCCAAGGGCTGCAGGGCCAGGAGGCAGGGAATGGCTTCCCAGTGGGAAAGGGGAGATTGGGCTGGGATCTTGGGCAGGAATTGCTGGCTGGGCTGGAATTGCCAGGGAAGCTGTGGCTGCCCCTGGATCCCTGGAATATCCAAGGACATTGGGGCTGGATCACCCTGGGACAGCGGGAGGTGTCCCTGCCATGGCAGGGGGTGGAATAAAATGCTCTTTAAGGTCTCTTCCGACCCAAATAATTCTGTGATTGATGACAGAGGCTGAAAACCAAAACCTCCTACGCTAATAATTCTTTCCTTTTCATTAATTTTATCCATGGGCTTCCTCTGAAACTGGAAGCTGCCCTTACTCTGTCTAATTTTACACAATTTGGGGCAGTTTCTTTCTGTGTTCTTGTGTCAACATCGGACTGAACTCTGTGTTTGACCACTCGTGTTGCACAAAGCCTTTGAGGGCCTTCCCAGGATGAAATCCTTGCTGGCATGAGCACTCTGCACCTGAGAAAGGCAAATTAAATCCCAAAAATGCTGATTAATGACCAGCAACACATCCAAGGATGTTCTTTTTTTTCTTTTTTTCTCTTCCCTGTGTGCTCTGTGAGAGCCACAATCGTGTTCTGTCTGTTTGTTTGGAGCACTCACCTCACAAATCAGAGGATTTTGAGTTGGGGATTGAATTCCAGCAGCCGTCAGCTCTCGTGGAGAGGCTCCAGGCTGGGTTTTTATGGATTTTTGTTTCGTTTGGAGGGGGAATGGGGACGCAGGAGGAGCTGAAGTGTGGCCCCGTTGTGTTTTGCAGTTGTCCGACAGCCTCATTGACCGGATGAAGGAACCTTCCTCGCCCTCGGGGAGACAGCACCGAGGCTCAGGTCAGCTTTGCTCGCGGTTTTCTGCTTTTAGGGGGAGAAAAGGAATCAGTGGTGCCCTTTAGAGCGCTGTGAGGGGCTCGGTGCCCTTTTGCAGGGATGATTTTTGTGATTTTAACTTTTGGGCTCGTATTAATTTGTAGAATTTCAGAGGAGTTGAGTTCATTTTTGTTTCCTTCTCGCTGACATTTGAGTGTAAAACACAGATTAAGCTTGGTTTTCTCTCTGTTATCCATTATTAAAGACTAAAAAACCCCAGAATAAGCAAACACCCAAATATATTTTGAGTTCTGAAGTGCAAATTGTTGGTTTTTTTAATCAAAAATGACTTTAATCTGGCGAGGTTCTGCTGAAAGACACTTAAGCCAACATTAAAAGGAGAAATTTTAAAAAATTTTTATTGAAAGGAGCTCTTTTTCTACCCTGGAACGGTGGGAATGAGTGATTTCCAGCTCCCACAGATCCCTGGCTTTCCTAACTTGTTCCATTTCTTTACTGAGGAATAAAGAGCCAGGAATCCTCTGCTCCAGTTTAAAACCCTTCAGCTGCGGCAGGAGGGAGGAGCAGTGGCAGAAATTGGAGCAGGAGATTTGTGGGCTCCCTGAAACCTGGGAAGTTCAAGTGAGGCTCTCGGAAGAGCTCCAGGAATATTCCTGGTGGCAGAATTCCCCCAGGAACTGCCTCAGACTGAGAGGAAATCCCAGCAACCTCAGCACTGATGGAACACGAGGCTGTGGGAGCCTTGCAGTGAGAGCTGAGTGAACAGAGCTGAGCATTTTCCTTTCCTTTCCTTTCCTTTCCTTTCCTTTCCTTTCCTTTCCTTTCCTTTCCTTTCCTTTCCTTTCCTTTCCTTTCCTTTCCTTTCCTTTCCTTTCCTTTCCTTTCCTTTCCTTTCCTTTCCTTTCCTTTCCT